>JAYEPQ010000005.1:9641524-9806524 GCA_036321105.1 Dracaena cambodiana
ATAGGAACAATGATCAATTTTAGCACGAATTGTTTGTAGAGGAACCCTACCTTCACTGATCCATTCGACACGTGCAATTTCTTTTCCGTCGATATGCCCTGCAATTTTTATTTGCATTCCCTTTGTATCTGTTTGTTCAGTTAATTCAATAGCTCTTTTCATTGCCTTTCGAAACGAAACTCTATTTCTTAATTGTGAAGCCATATATTCTGCAAGAATATTAGGATGTCGATAAGGTTTTTCAATTCTTGTGATAGCAATATTGAGTCTTCGGTTTACAGAATGAAACTCCTTTTGTACATTCATCTGTAATTCTTCGATTCCTCGTGTTCGGCCCTCCATTAATAAATTTGGAAACCCAATATAGATTATGACCTGGATTAAATCGATTCTTTTTTGAATTTCTATTCGTGCAATTCCTTCGAAACCTGGGGATATTCTCTTATTTTCTTGTACATAATTCTTGATACAATTCCGTATTTTCTCATTTTTTTGTAGACCTACAGAAAAATTTTTTGGTTGTGCGAACCAAAATGAATGATGATTTTGGGTTGTACCAAGTCTGAAACCAAGTGGATTTATTTTTTGTCCCATATTTTTTATTATATTATCTTTTCATCCATTTTTTTTTCTAAAGATAAATCTAAATTTTAGAGATTCATCTAAAATTTAGATTTATCTTTTAATACAATTGTTATATGACAAGTGGGTCTTTTTATCGGATAACTCCGTCCTCTGGCCCTGGGTCTTAGCTTTTTCACAAAGGGGCCCCCATTTACTTGGGCTTTACTAATGAATGAATCAGCTTCGTTCAAACCTATATTATGATTAGCATTTGCTGCTGCAGAATAAACCAATTTTAAAATGGGATAAGATGCTCGATAAGGCATGAGTTCCAGTATTATAAGTGTTTCCTCATAAGAATGTCCGTGAATCTGATCAATTACTCTTCGTGCTTTGAAAACAGACATAGATATATGTTTAGCTAAAACTTTTACTTCTCTATCCGAATTTGGGTTCTTTATCATAAGGTTTCTCTCCCGCCAATGAATGATAAGTATCAATTTTTTTTACAAATTAATTAACGACGAGATTTATTATCGTTTCTCGCATGTCTTGCGAAAGTCAGAGTAGGTGCGAATTCTCCCAATTTGTGACCTACCATATGATCTGTTATATAACTCGGTAAATGTTCTTTTCCATTATGAATAGCGATTGTATGGCCAATCATTTTGGGTATAATCGTAGATGCCTGAGACCACGTTACTATTATTTCTTTCTCCTCCCTCATGTTGAGTTTTTCCATTTTTCTCGATAAATGATTAGCTACAAAAGGATTTTTTTTTAATGAACGTGTCACAGCAGATTACTCCTTTTTTTACATTTTAAAGATTGGCATTCTATGTCCAATAGAATATCTCGATCTAAGTATGAAGGTAAGAATAAATACAATAATGATAAATGGAAAAAAGAGAAAATCCTTTAGCTGGATAAGGGGCGGATGTAGCCAAGTGGATCAAGGCAGTGGATTGTGAATCCACCATGCGCGGGTTCAATTATCGTCGTTCGCCCATCACATTATTTCAAATTCTAAAAATTCGATTTTCAATATTCCTATTTACGGCGACGAAGAATAAAACTATCACTATATTTTTTCCTTTTCCTGCTTCTTCTTCGAAGCGCAGGATAACCCCAATTTGATTAATTAAGCTAAAGCTACTTACTCGAGATCGGTCTAGATCAACTCGATAATAGGAAAATATGAGCATATTTTTAAAACTATGTGAAATGTTAATGATAAGATATATAACGGATGAATTGTTTATGTGATGAAATATAAAAATAAGTTTGAATAGAAATTTTGGTATAAAAATGTTTTTATTTCTTCTGAGTATTTTATATTAATATCAAAAAGTCAATTCTAGAAGTCGTCAAATAAAACAACAATCTGCAAATAGCTTTTATTTGATTTGATATCTAATAAAATTAGGAGTTGTTTGGTTACTTACAATTTACGTTCCAAGTTACAACTAAAGTTGCAGCAATAAAATTTATTGCAATTTATATTATTGTGTTTGATTTGGGAGTTACTGTAATGTTTAAATATTACTTTTTATTTTCACGAGGTCTGAGAAATTCTCCATTTATCAGTAATACAATTACTGTTTGTAAAGGAAAAAAAATATCAAATGCATTACTTTGGGAGTTTCTTAAGGATCGTACATTTTTTTCTAGTGATTTTTCTTTTCTTAGTAAGCACACCCTCTCTTTTCAGGAAAAAAAAAAAGGTTTTTCATAGCGAGCACACTCAAATTTTCCCACACTACCTTTTCTTATTTCTTTCTCCCGTAAGTAACCCGCAATCACCAAACCCACTTCCCTTTTCCCCCTTCTGAAGCCCACTGTACCCTAGCCTCCACATAGCTGCACCACCGCCTGTGCCGCTGCAACACCACCCCGCAGGCCCGCACCCTAGCCCTGTGCCCAGCCCTGCCACCGCACTCTCCAAACCCTTTGGCCCTCCGTCGCTGCTGCTTCTACACCAGAATCGGTGACCGCATTTCTCCATTCCTTTTCCGTTGTCCATTTTTCTTTGATGAAGTGTAAGTTATGATGTCCAAGTTGGTTTTTTGTTAATTTGATCTTTATTATTTTTACTTTTGGCATGTTTGAACTATGTATTCTTGACTTAATGGGTGTTTTAGAATTTGTTATATTTAGAAGATAATGTAGATAATCAATATTTGGTGCATGTATTGTGAGGGTTACGGCCTTTTTGAGAGTGGTTATATTGAATATTTAAGCGTGGACAAAATGGTTATTGTTCGTAGCAGAAATTTGCTTTCCTTCCATTGAATACAACTTACATTACAACGAAAGTGAACAAGAAAAGAACAAACGAGAGGATTTATAATATATCGCTTTCTTTTACAAAATAGTGGGATCTATGTGGCAACGGGATCTAACTAGGATCTAACTAGTAGTTCTTTTGGACGATCTAACATCGATGATCTTCTCTCTTGAAAATGACGGCCGACTTGATCTTGATCTTCTCTGGTCTTCACGAATTCAAGGCTCTATGCGTAACTCGAATTCTCCAAGATGCCAATAAGATGATCGAAAAGATGATCGAAAAAGATGATCGAAAAAAGATCCCTAGGGCTTCCTCAAAGTGGTATTTATAGCTTAGGTCAATATGAAAGTTTCTATCTAAATAGAATTTGTACTCATCAAGGATTCCAATCAAATATTTTAGTTTTGATTTAAATCTCTTGATTTAGAGTTCTGATTGGACTTAATTTGGGTATTTGGATAAGCCCAAATCTTAATCTCAATCAATTCAGGATTCTGGTTATCTGCTCACGTGGAGCTAATCGCATCAAAATGCAGAGCTAAGAAACCAGAATGCGGAGCTATTGATTAGCTCCGCGTTTTACTCATACGCGGGTCTAAGATAGCCATGCGCGGAGCTACAGAGTTAGCTCCGCGTTCTGTTGTGGAAAACTTCATTTTACTTAGAAATTTTTACTGCCAACAGAACCCCCTCCAAAGTTTTCAAAATGGTTTAGAATTTAGCAAATTTTAAAATACTTTGGATCTTTCAGCTGAAAAGCGAAGTTAAAATACCAAGTTATCTTCGCATTATAATCATTTGCGCGGAGCTAATAGCTTCGCATTTCAATGGGTAACTGCTTCAGTAATTGCTCCGATTCTCGCCCGAATACCAAGGGGCTTGTTTTTTTATTTAAATAGAGTTCTAACTCTTCTTCTTCTTCTTCACTTACTCGAGATTTCAAGAATTCTAAAAGCTCAGGCGATCCAGACGACCCCGACTACCCAAGCGACCGATTTTCCTTTGATTTCACCAAGATTCCTCGAAGATCAATGGCGCCCAAGAAGATCGTGACCTCGCACGCCTCCTCACCATCGGCGGCCGGCGCTAGCAGCGGCGGCAGCGGCCGCGGCAGCGGCGGCAGCGGCCGAGGAGTGGCCGCAGCAGCGAGCCAGCCCACGTTGTGCCAATCGGAGGTAAGAACCTCTGGATTTGGACACTTTATGACAATTTTGGAGTGATTTGGCTCGGTTTTGACCGGCCAATCACCTTTCTAACCGGCGAAATCGCCGTACTCCGGCTGAATGGCTTGGAGAAGAAGGAGAAGACCCCTGGTCTTCCTCCACGCGAAGCTATCGCGTTATCTTCGTGTTTCTAAATGCGAAGTTTATTTTTGCTAACTGTCACGTTTTTACGCGAGGTTACAAATTTAGCTTCGCGTATGTAAACGCGGAGTTATCCCCTTAGCTTCGCGTTTATTATCCAAACGCGAAGTTATGTTGTCATCCTCGCATTTTGTTAAAACGCGAGGCTATTTTTTAACTTCGCGCGGCGTTATATTTAACTCCGCGTCTCCATATTTAGAAAATTTTCTGATTTTGTAACAACTTTTCTAACTCTTGATTCTTCATTTGCAGTTGGTTACACAGTGGATCCAATCTCCCAAGGGTACTACTTCGGATTCGCTGGGGGTACGGATCTGACGGCCCAATTCCGTTTCACCACTGTTCTAGCTGCATACAAGCCGGACCTGAGGGAGCGCAGGGAGAAATTAATCAGGTACCATCTTGCTACTGCGCGGGATATCATCACTGATGGAGCTTTCGAGGCCACCAACCGAGAAGTGTTGGAGAAGCCCGCTTTTCTCTTTGGAGATGCAATGGGGCATTCAGACTAGGTCATCTTTGAAGAGGAGTGCATGTGGCTCTACCAATCTGGCGACATGCTGATGTTTCTACCCAGCATGGAGCGTAGCTATCCCCTAGTCTATCTTCAAAGGCTAGCCATGCACCGATCTTCATCAGCAAAAGTAACTCTAAGGAAGCCAGAAGCATACGCTTTACATCATAGTTGCAAGTTTCAAGTTCTGGCTCCAAAAGGTAAACTTTTGAAGGAGTTATAAGAACTCTGCGGCAGCTCATTAAGTTTTCTTGAGGACCATTTCTGTTAGACGACAATCTCTGTCGCTTTCCAAAAATGAAGTATAAGGGCTTGTAGCATGTCGAATTTAACTTGTGCATCTTCATTAGGATTCTTGTAGTAGTATTTTCAGATGATCCACTAAGAACTTTAAACAGATCATAGTTGACATTTGCAGAGGAGATCTTTTGCATGTGAACCAGAAAATTGAGCTGAAAAAGCACCTCGTATGGCATAGTACAATCAACATGATAGTTTAAAATAGGAGGGCATAATAAGGAGCCGCGCTTTTGAAGAATCTCATCAGCGGTTGATCCAGCAATTCGCATTAAATGGCGATGACTTATGCCTGCAAGCTCGACACTTCGTAGAGGAGACTCGTCGTCGAGTTATTGATGAGTCGACGAATAGGTTGAAGCTTTTGGGAGAGCTATAACTCCCTCTACTTTTGTAACTTTTTGCTTTATGAATAAAGACAATTCTTTTCTTTTTATCTATTGGCTACAAAATTTGCTTGCACAACAAATAACTTGTCATCAAAATAGTTCATCGTTTTTAGTAAAACAATCCAAGGCTCATCTGTGTAAGTTAGATTTGTTGATACTGACCGGGTTACAATCATTAACCATGGTAAAGCCCTTAGAATAGAGCTAGATGATAGTTTGGTGAAAGCGTTTAGCTACTTACACCAGGATGATCGAGTAAAGATCATTTTCTTAGACAGAGGCGCCTAATTGCACATGCCTTAGAGTTTGATGGAGGCAGTTCAAGGCTCTTATGTGTAACTTGAACTTGCACACGCCAAAATGATCGGGTCATGATCATCAGATTTCGACAGAGGCGCCTAATTGCACATGCCTAGTCCAAGTGCTCATATGCGTAACTTGAACAAGTGGATGACTATACTTCTAGGGCTATGAACCAGATGTGATAGTCACTCTATCACCATTATGGTTCTTTAGGCATAGTATTTCTTCAAAAAATTACCATTGATCGGCATCATCATTCTATCACCATTCTGGTTTATTAAGCGATAAGCTCCACTAGAGTACACCGTCTCCACAATGATCGGTCCTTCCCACTTGGGTTCAAATTTACTCTTAGTTTTGTGGGTTAGAATCATTGGCCTTTTAATAGCCAGAACCAAGTCTCCTTATTTAAAGGTCCTTGGTTTAACGTTCTTATTGAACGCTTGCGAGATTCAGGCTTGATACAACTCAATTTGTTGTTGAGCCCGGAGACATTTTTCATTCAATGCTTCTAATTGTCGCAATCTTTGTTGATGGCGCTCTTCTGTCGTCATCTTTGTGGCTAGGGCCACTCTTAATGATGGTATCTGGACTTTAAGGGGCAAGACGGCCTCACTTCCATAGACCAAGGAGAAAGGGGTAGCTTTTGTTGGAGTGCGAATGGTGGTGCAATAAGCCCACAAACACTCTCCTAACTTTTCATCCCAGTCTCGTTTGTTGGAGGAGACGAACTTCCGAAAGAGTTTAATAATGGTTTTATTAAAGGCCTCGGCCAATCCATTTGCCGCAGGATTGTATGGAGTTGAAACAATATCCTTGATTCTGAACTTATCATAGAATCTTGAGAACCCCTGGCTGATGAATTGCGGTCCATTATCATGAATGATTTTTCCGAGGATGCCGAAGCGGTAAATGACATGATGCTTAACGAACTTAATCACATCTGTTGTTTTTTACTTCTCTCATGGGCATGGCTTCGGCCCACCTTGAAAAATAATCGGTTATTGCGAGAATAAACCGATGTCCTCTGAATGACGGGGGAGTTATCGGCCCTACAATATCTATTCCCCATGCCTCAAATGGCCAACTAGCAACGGTACTGTGCAAATATTCTGGGGGTTGATGGATAAAATTAGCATGTACTTGACATTCACGGCACCGTTTAGCGTACGCCATTGCTTTTGTAATCATCTTCGGCCAATAGTATCCTACCCTTCTTATGCGGTCCCCTAGTTTTGGACCGGACTGGTGAGCTCCACACACTCCATCATATGTTTCTCTCAGCACTTCATCTGCTTCCGCTTTTGATAGGCAGCGTAGTAGAAGACCATCACTTGACTTTTTGTATAAAGTTTGAAGTGCATGATCATAGTAAAATCTCGGGGCCTTCCTCTTTATCGAGGCGGCTTCCTATGGATCCTCTGGCAGCATCCCATATAAGGCATAATCTACAAATGGAAATCGCCAATCACGGGGTTCCAGAGTTAAGCCTGTCTGACACACCTCTTTGGTTTGGAATACCGTATCTGGATGGAGGAGTTCTCTGCTACCAATAGTGATGCTTTTAGCTTCACCTAGCAGGATTGCCAATGTTGCAGCTAGTGCGGCAAGAGCATCTGCATAGACGTTCTCATTCCGAGATATATGATAGATATAAAACTGTTCAAAATATTCTGCTAGCTCCATGGCTAGCTGATGATAGGGGATGAGGGTTTCATGTCTGACTTCATATTCACCTGTCATCTGATTGACGATGAGTTTAGAGTCTCCATATGCCTCTAGATAGTTCACCCCCAGTTGCAGAGCCATTTTTAAACCAATAATGAGTGCATTGTATTCCGCCACATTGTTCGTGCACGGCTCTGTTAATGAGTAACCGTTAGGCAATATGTATTTACGTGGGGATATCAGCACAACCCCCACTCCAGCAGCAGATCATCTGACAGCACCATCAAAGAACATCTGCCATGGTTGTTCTTTGCTAGTTGTGTTAACCTCTAACGTCTGTTTAGAGTTGGACCAAATTGGGTGGTCTGCTAGAAAATCGGCGATCGCTTGTCCCTTCATAGCTTTTTGAGGAACAAAGTATATACCATATGGTGATAGCAGTAATGCCCATTTTGCCAATCGGCCATTTAAGGATCCTGGTTTTGTCATCAGAATTTTCAAGGGATTAACCCGTGAGATGACATGAATTATTTGTCCTGAAAGATAGTGTCGCATTTTCTGAACAGCGAACACTAGGGCTAAACATTTTTTTTCAATTGGGGGTATACCGATACTCAGCCCCGATCATTGTCCTGCTTAAGTAATAAAGGGTGTGTTCATAGCCGTGCTCATTATACTGAGCAAGTAATGCTCCTAACACATTGTCCATGTCCCTTACATATATGAGGAATGGTTGCCCAGGGGCCGGTGCCATAACAACAGGAGGTTTGGTAAGGTATTCTTTGAGATCGTCAAATGCCTGTTGACATGCCTCATCCCATACGAAGGAAACTCCCTTTTTCATGAGTTTGGAAAATGGCTGACATCGTCCTGATAGGTTAGAGATAAATTGCCGGATATATGCCAGTTTTCCTTATAACCCCCTTAATTCTTTAAGATTGCGGGGATGCAGCATCTCGTTGATCGCTTTTACTTTTTCAGGATCAAGGAAAATTCCTTCCGAGGTAACTATGAACCCAAGGAATTTTCCGCTGCACACCCCCATGAAAGACTTGGCAGGGTTCATCTTCAAGTGGTGTTTTTGCATAAGATCGAAGACTATTCTTAAGTCATGCAAATGATCTTCTTTATTCTTGCTTTTGACCGCTAAGTCATCTACATAACACTCTACCATTTTGCGCAGATGTTCTTTAAATATATTGCTCATTGCATGTTGGTAGGTGGCACCAGCGTTCTTTAGTCCGAAAGGCATTACTATATAACAATACACCCCCAGCGGCGTTCTGAAAGCCGTGTACTTTTCATCGTCTTGGTGCATTTTGATCTGATTATAGCCTGAGAAGCTATCCATAAAGGACTCCTCTCGTAACCGCAGGTGTTATCAATCATTACGTCGGTAATCGGGAGTGGGCTCATCCTTAGGGCATGCAGCATTTAGATCCCGAAAATCAATGCATATTCGGATCTTGCCGTTCTTCTTACGAACTGGCACTATATTAGCCACCCAATCGGGATATTGCTCTAAACAGATAAATCCTGATTTTATGAGCTTATTAACTTCAGCGACTATTGCCTCCATCAGTTCCGGCCGAAAACGCTTCTGTTGTTGCTTAACTGGCTTGGCATCTTCTTTGATTTTCAGCCGGTGTATGGCAATCTGAGGATCAAGACCGGGCATGTCTTCATAGCTCCATGCGAACACATCTATGTACTCCTTGATAAGGGATATAAGTTCCTCCTTTCCTAGGGGAGTCAGTGTGTCGCTTATGAAAATGGGTTTCGGATTTTCTTTCGTTCCCATATTAACTTGTACTAGTTTGTCCTCTGTGGGTGGGTCACGCTGTTCAAAGCAGACATCCCAAAGGGTATCCATGTGCTTAGCCCAGGAGTCATCTTGAACATCAATTGGTTCCTCGTCGTTTTCCGGTGCGGCTGAAACCATATTTACTGTTAGAGATTGAAACCAAGCACCGGTACTTAGATCCGAATCATGGTCGAGTGGATGTAAGTCCTCATTGGCCGAAGAGCTTTCTTCGTATTTGTGTGGTGATGAGGGAGGTGTAGATACATAGCCCAACCCCCTTCCAGTTTTCTAATAATAGTCTGGACTCTTCCCTCTTGGTCTAAACGAAGGTATGAGATTTCGTCGCTCTTTCCAAAAGTTCAATCCCGATTTTTGGGTAAAATTATAACCCATCTTTTCCATCATTTGTCGGGATTTCTGTTCATATAAGTGAAATTGAGGTAATGTTTGTTCATCACTTTCACTACTTTGCCTTTGGTTAGGCGATGTGATCACTTTTCTGAAGACAATTGGTTTATGTGATACATGTCGCGACGGTACTTCAAAGAAGTGATCTCGTCTTTTTGTTATTTTAGACCGAGAGATGAGAGACGACCTTATTGGCAAATGATATACTACCAAAACTTCAAGTTCGGATAGGTCATCTGCCTCGGTGGATGTACCAGACGACTCAGACTCAGTAGGTACAGCAGGCTCGTAAACTAATTTTATATTTTTATTAATAATCCGCTCATCTTCTGCTACATTGGCTACATTATTATCAAAATTCATTTTAAGATTTATGCGAGGGTTAATTTTGTAATCACCCCCATTATCCTCTTCCGGAGATTCGTACTCAGTATCGGCCTCGTTGCCGCTATCTTCGGGTTCTTAGGGCTTGTTGCAGTTATTATTAGAGACATTGTGGGCTGGCTTGTAGAGCATAGCATCCGTGAAGTAGTTCTCTAATCCTTTGAATAGCTGCCTATCTGCAACTAATGTCTGGACTTCTCCTTGATCATCGCAGTATTTCATGCACTGGTGGAGAGTCGACGGGACTATCATATAGGCGTGTATCCATGGCCGCCCCAGTAAAATGTTATAAGACGTATCTGCGTCTATAACATAGCATGTAACCTCTGTCCTCAAATCTCCGATCTGACACCAAAGTTGGATTTTGCCAAGAGGACAACTGTCATTAGCGTTAAACCCGTATATAGTAGTATTTGTTGGTATTAAACGATGGGGAGATATTCCCAATAGCTGCATCAATCTTCTAGGAATAACGCTTAATGCAGACCCCGGATCGATTTGAATACGGTCCACCTTCGTGGATCCGACATATCCGGTGAAATATAAAGGCCTATTATGCTTTATATTCCTTACCTGCATATCCTCTGAAGAGAAGGTAATTCGTGGGATCTGCCTCCGTACTTGATGACAGCGGAGGCAAGAGTCCTGTTTTTCATCGGTCGGCTCGACAATCTGAGCTAAGAATGACTCAGAGTCTGCCAAGGCCTCTTTTAACGCTTCGCGAGTTGATTTTGATAATCGCAACAACTCATAAAGCGTGACTCGTGCTGGGATATTTGCCAGCTGAGCTATTATATCAAACTTGAATGCAGCTTCCTTGGCCTCTTCATCTCTAGCAGGGTGGACTATCCACTGTTCATCCTGTAGTAGATCAGGGTGGACCCACATGACTTCCCTTCTTTGAGTTGTTACGGGGATAAGTCCTTTCTGGGCCTTTTTATGTGGGTCCTGATTTTTCACAACCAGCTTTCCCTCTGGTATTGGGGTCACTCCCGTGGGGAACTCATGGGTTCCGACCACTAGGGTTGCCATATTGGCAGTGACCTTCTTTTGCTCCTCTTTTAATGTCAGGATTCCAGCTTCTATCAATATTTGGATCCTGTTCTTTAGAGGGTAACAATCCCTGGTAGGGTGTCCAACATTCCGGTGGTAGAGACAATAGTTGGGGTCGTTGGTTTTACCAGCGTCCTCCGATTTTCTACTTTTCGGAAGTTTCAACATTCCCTTCCTAAGAAGCAGGTGGAAGAGTGTAGGCGTCTGTTCCGCTTTAAAGGTGTATGCCCTTTCTTGCTGGGGCCTATTTTGTCTCGTGTCCTTTTGATTTTGGGATTTTGGGCTCGGAGGATTTGTCTTCTGTGGAGCGGCCTCTGATGCCATTGCCGCTTTACCTTTATTCTTATTATTGTTTTGCGTATACGGCCTATTATTTCAAGTATTTCCTGATCCACGAGACTCTTCAACTCGACGGATCAAGTCTTCGGCTTGCTCTCCTTATTTGCGCAAATCCTTCCAAGTCCTAGACTCTACGGCCCCAATTTTTAAGAGCATGTTGGTCTTGAGATTATGCCGACATGTCTCCACCAGAGTTTCCTGGACCATTCTGTGTTTGCAATGCACAGACTTCTCCCGGAACCTTTCTATAAAATCTTTTACCATTTCTTGTTCTCCTTATTTAGTTGCAAGGAGGGAATGAACCAGAATTTCGGTATCATCCTCAAAGAAACATGCGAGAAATTGCTTCTCAACATCAAACCAGGTACTAATAGTTCATGGGGCAACTACATAAACTAAGTGAAGGCAGGCCCTCGCAAGGTACTTGCAAATATTTTGGTCATTACTGGACCATTGCCCATTAAATGCCCTGATTGGGACAAAAAGTAATAAATATGTTGACTGGGAGACCTTTCCCATCATATGGCTCCAATTTGAACGGTTTATATTTCTGAGGGTATGGTGCCAAATCTCATTCAGGCGGATATGGTCTTGAGACCCCTGATTCTTTCAACTCCTTCTTGTGCATTAGTGCTTCGAGTTGACTTTGTAACTTCTCGATTTTCTCTACATGTGGGTCATGAAAAGAATATTTATCCTCGTCCTCATGTGCCGAGTGGGCTTTTTCTTCTTTATCTTCCTCGCTCAGTTTGTTGAACGAAGTTTCTTTTTCCTTCTTAGCGTTATCCTCGATAATTTTTTGAGTATTTTCGACCACTTTCGAGAGCATTATTTTAAGATCCTCAATCGTCTTTTGTTGCTCCCAAATCATCTGTTCTTGGGCCTCAAATTTTTGGTTGATGTCGTCAGATTTGTCCATCATATGTGATACTAACTTCTGCAATTTAGACGGTGCCGAAGAACGAGGAGAGGGTATGGCCGAATTATCACTATCGTCGTCGTAAGAACCTTTCATGAGTTTCTTATAGTTTCGGGCGGGGATAGCTCCTGACTTAAGTCGGGTAAAGTGATGAGGTTCTTCATCACTTGATTCTGAGTCATCATTTCTTTCTATGATTTTCTTACCCTTGCCAACCATATTAGAAGTAACAATTCTTCATTCTTCTCGGGGAGTAGCCTTTGTTTTCTTAGCAGGGTTTTTGTCCGACTTAGTTAATCGGTCGAACACTGATACCCTGTTCTTCCTGCAGCAACAATTATCCACTATAGCGGATACTGCTGTCATAAACTGCTGGCAATAACAAGTAGATTCAGATTGAACTTGCTCTATACTTCTCTTCTTGGTTAAATACTCCCTGAGGTCAATGACTTTAGACATGGAGTTATGGGCCCACTCATCCATTGAGAGGGTCTAGGGGCCCACTGGAGTTTCTTGGAACTATCGGAGTTAAGTTTTGGTTCAACAGTGCCATGATCAACCCTGATTTTGTATTCAGGTTGATTTACGCGAAGCTAAGCAATAGCTTCGTGTTTTGATAAGCGGAGCTGAGAAATAGCCTCGCGTTTTACGCTGGTTTGACGTCCTTGCAGAAGTTTATCTTCTGGAATCTTAGCCCCGCGTGTAAGAAAATTTTTGTACGCTGGCTTATTCTCGCGATTAACGCAAGTCATAACTTCGTGTTTAACGTGATTTTTGTGATTAACGCAAATTTGCCAATCATCTTCGCGATTTACGCGGAGCTGAGGAGTCTTGCGATTAATGCAAGTATTACTGGCTTCGCGTTTTTTGCTAAGCTTAGTATTAGCCTCATGTGGAGAATTACACGCTGGCTATAAGGTGATTTTATCCTCGCGATTAATGCGAGTGTCAAAAATTTTGCGATTAACGCAAGTCTTACTGGCTTCTCATTTATTGCTAAGCTCAATATTAGTCTGGCATGGAGAATCACACGCTGGCTCTAAGGAGATTTTATCCTCGCGATTAACGCGAGCTTCTCTGGTTTTAAGTCCAGATAAAATAGTCTTGCATGGAGGATCACACGCTGGCTTGTCCTTGCGATTAACGCAAGTTGTAGTTTCGCGTTTAATGCGATACTGACTGGTCTTGCGATTAACGCAAGCGAGTTCGCGAGGTGCTGTAGCCTCGCGTTCTGTTTCCAGAATAGCCTCGCATTTAACGCAGGCTCTAAGTGCTTTTCGCTTATCCCTCTGATTTTTGTTCCGGAGTTAGGTTCTGGTTAATCCAGTTCCCGAGCCTTCTTCGGCCATAGAGAGACCATCCTCTGCTAGGGTTTCCTGCCCAAACAACGGCTCTATGGCCGCTGTTTCCAAGAGTCCCTGATTAACGGTGGATCTCTGATTACCCGTTTTACGGGTATTGCGGCGCACGCGACGATAGTGCCGCATTTCGGTCAGGTTATCTGACTCAAAGGAGAGATACTCCTCATACTTCTGCTGGTCGATTTCAACGACTAGCATGTTTACGTCAGATCCGATCCTCTCAACGTCAGATTGCGCCACGATCTCATCTTTGGTGAAAGAGATATCTCCCACTGTAGTCGCCAGTTTGTTCGCAGCAGAAATTTACTTTCCCTCCATTGAATACAACTTAGATTACAACGAAAGTGAACAAGAAAAGAACAAACGAGAGGATTTATAATATATCGCTCTCTTTTACAAAATAGTGGGATCTATGTGGCGATGGGATCTAACTAGTAGTTCCTTTGGACGATCTGACGTCGATAATCTTCTCTCTTGAAAATGATGGCCGACTTGATCTTGATCTTCGCTGGTCTTCATGAATTCAAGGCTCTATGCATAACTCGAATTCTCCAATATGCCAAAAAAATGATCGAAAAGATGATCGAAAAAAGATCCCTAGGGCTTCCTCAAAGGGGTATTTATAGCCTTAGGTCATTATGAGAGTTTCTATCTAAATAGAATTTGTACTCATCAAGGATTCCAATCAAATATCTTAGTTTTGATTTAAATTGATTTAGAGTTCTGATTGGACTTAATTTGGGTATTTGGATAAGCCCAAATCTTAATCTCAATCAATTCAGGATTCTGCTTATCTGCTCACGCAGAACTAATCACATCAAAATGCGGAGCTAAGAAACCAGAATGCAGAGCTATTGATTAGCTCCGTGTTTTACTCATACGCGGGGCTAAGATAGCCAGGCGCAGAGCTACAGAGTTAGCTCCGCGTTCTGTTATGGAAAACTTCATTTTACTTAGAAATTTTCACTGCCAACAGTTATATGATTAGAATTATGTTAGAGTATATAAGACTTTGCATAACATAAATTAAGAAGTCTATTAAAGTAAGTATAATCTAAATTAGAGAAGTATGTTAGAGTATATAAGATTTTCCATTTTTATTTTGGAGATTAGAGGTGAATTATTTGATTGTCCTTGTTATTGTTAATGAAATTTTATCACAGTTCTCAGATATGGAAGTTTCTTATCAAATTGTTTCCTTTAATTAATTCCTTTTATATAGACAAGCCTTTATTATGATAAGTGTTAAATATGAATGAATTACGTTAATTAACAATATGATCTTTGAATTCCACAGATGGACCAGTCGCAATTAACTCGTATATGACCGACTGCATTGTTGAGGCGGAAAAAAGTTGTATCTCAGCCATCAATCAATTGTTTGAAACCAGAGAGACATGATGATGTGGTTGTGGCACATGAAATAAATATGGAGTCTCCTCCCTTACTAACATATGGAAGTGCAAAGCATTAGGGAGCTCATACTGACAATGGAGATTCCGAAGAAGAACCTCAAGGGTGGCTAGACTTCGAGCCCCCACCCATGGTAATGAGTTACGAGGTGCTATTTCTATCACTTCTGTCCAACTACAGGTTGGCAATAAAAAGAGGACTAGTGGATTTATCACTGTTTAAAAACTTCAAGATGCATATTGCTTTATTTGTTTCAAACGATGGTAATATTTATCCCTTAAAACTATTTACCAATTATAGTTTGTGTATATGTTTATGATAAAGTTATATACACAGGAGCGGGATCCACTTTGGTATATTAATCACATGAACAAAATTACTTCATGGTTTTGCTAAGTGGGCACACCCGCGGGTTGCAACCCGCGGGTTCCCGCGGGATGCAATCCGCGGGAGCTCCCGCGGGTTGCCACCCGCGGGAGGACTCCCGCGGGTTGCCACCCGCAGGAGCGATCCCGCAGGTGCCAACCAGCTGGTTGTTTTCCGTTATTTTATTTTCTATTTTATTTTCCTGATATCCCGTGATCCGATTTTTCAGGGAGAATTGGACCGGATTTCAAGCTTCTTCGGTCTATAAAATAAAGGAATTTAGCTGGAGAAAAGGGAGGGCTGGCAGAGCGATTCCTGACAGAGAGTTGAGAGAGATCAGAAGGAGCGGGTTTTCTTCGAGAGCTCACAGATCCCCTTCCAAGTTGGACAGTCAACGGAGGCAGCAGCAAGACTCCACCACCATCCGAACCCACTTAAAAAGGGAATCCATTAATATTCCCGTTCTTGTGACTCCTATTTTCTTTTTGTAATCTGAATTTTCATTGTAATCAATCAATTTTGCGATGGAAATAAAGATGCAATTTTCGGGCAAATAAGAACTGGCGACCACAGTGAGAGCCTCTCTGTTCACTACAGAGAACGTTGTGGCGCAGTCCGACTTGGTACCCATCGGATCTGTTGTCGAAACGCTGATCGTAGAAGTCGATCAGCAAAAATACGAGGAATTTATCTCTTCCTCTAATTCGGAGCCCAGGCGTCATCGCTGGGCTATGATGAACAAAGGTGAGGCGTCATCGCCCACCGAAAAGAAGAAGGCGTCATCGCCTATTAAAACTTATGAGGCGTCATCACCCGTTAAAACTGACTTTGTCAGAAAATATGTGGCGTCATCGCCTACTCCTAAGTTGAACCAAACTCTCACCCGCTCTCAGAAAAGAAACTTAAGGCGTAAAACCCAACGGGCCCACCTCAATAGTGCCTCTGGGAAATTACAGTCAGAAAATCCAGCCCAGGAAACAATCCTGACACAGGCAACATCAGGAAAGAAAAATTTCAAAAATGGAAATCCGCAGGCAGAACTGCGGGTTGCACCGCACGGGGGCAACCCTTGCACCCGTGGTTCCAACCGCGGGTTGCACCGCGCGGGGGCAACCCCGCAGTTGCAACCGCGGGTGCAAACCCACGGTTCCAACCGCGGGTTGCACCCCGCGGGTGCAACCCTGGGTTTGCAACCGCGGGTGCAAACCCGCGATTTCAACCGCGGGATGCACATCGCGGGTTGCAACCCGCGAGTTGCACTCCGCAGAAAAAATCAGGGGTTGGTTCTGGTGTCTATTCGGGCACACGCGCAGTGAGCATACAGCGCACACCTAACTTTTTGGTTACTCTCTCAGGTATACCATCCCGTTCCTCTTCAAACAAATATAAGGATGTGCTCATGCACTCACCTGAGGAGATGTCTTCAAGTTTCTCTTCGGACGAACATATTCCAAAGAATAAGTCAGATGCGTGCGGCGCCCGTGCAACTGCGCAAGCCAGCACACAATCTAGACAACTCCATAAAAGAGAGCGTGTTGATACGGGAAAAGCTCTCAGCCCTGAGATACTACAAACCAACCAGTATTATGAACAGAACTTGCGACGCAAGAGGCGTCAGAGTGTAAATTTAAATGGGAACAGGTCTGAGGATTTGAGAGAGTATCTTACTCAAAAGAGGAGCACATCCCAATCCACTTCTCACTGCCATTGTGAACGGTTGATCTCAGCCGTTCTGTCAAGCTGCAAATGTAAGTCAGGACCATCCGTTTTCAAGCGGATTACTGAGCCAAAGAGAAGACGGATAGTGAAAAAGATATGCTCCGGGGATGATTTGCCTGCCGTTTCATCCTATATGGTTAATAAAGGCAAAAAAGTGGTCAGAAACAACCCTTCGGATAAGGAAATCACTCCAGGGTCAAAAGGAGTTTCTATCGAACCAGATGGCGCGCTTCTAGAAGAAGTCTTTGAAAGGCTTGTGAGACAAGAAAAACGTCTCGAACAGCAAGAGGAGACCATAGAAGAAATGAAATAACATTTGATTGAGTTGTTAGCCCAAACTAGAAAGAACCCATCCTCGTCGTCTGTTTCTGGTCGACAGGAAAGAAAACGGCCTGCCCAAACAAATGAAGACAGCGAGGACGAGAATGAAGAAATTACTCCTCATTCAAGAGAGGAAGAGAAAGTGAAGGTTATCATCAACCCTCACGCAGAGAAAATAGAGAAGATGGAGAATCAACTACAAGCTCTTCTTCATCGAAAGAAATTGCAAGAGGTGGGGGTAGTCCGTCCCTATCCTATAGAATGGGAGACCGTACCTTACCCTGCAAAATATAAACCGTTGAATTTTCAGTCATTCGACGGTAAAGGTTTGCCGCAACAGCACATCTTCTACTTCCTGTGGCAGACAGGACACCTCATGGGGAATGATCCGACTATGACTAGGATATTTGCGAGCACTTTACGGGGGCCCGCATTTACCTAGTTCATGCAGCTACCCCAGGGAACAATTAAATCATGGGCTGATGTAGAACGTGAGTTCATAGCCCTATTCTTTGAAGATGATACAGAAGTCTCTTTACTATCTTTGCTAGCAGCGAAGCAAGAAGAAGGCGAAACGGTCAAAACTTATGTCGAGCGGTTCCGAAAGCTTTCTGTTCGATGCCCACATGGCATGACGTAGGACACGCTTGTGGAAACCTGCAGACACAACTTGTTGACCGATATCCTAGACAAGATGGGCTCGGTCGAATTCAAATCATGGAAAGATCTGCTTAAGTAGGGTGAACAGGCCAAAGAAATACTTCGACGCCTCGAAATGCAGCAGTCTGCAACCGGAGGCAGTACAAATGAATCTCTATTCCAGTTTTTCCATTCCAAAGGGAAAGACATAATGGCAATGGCGGTAGAAAGTACACCGAAGCAGAAACCATGGCCAATTACAAGCAACACAGCAAAGTCGTCCAGGCTTCAAAAGCAGTATTCGTTTAAGGATGAACATACTGCTACTATGTTCAACCTGCTCAGCAAACGCAAGATGCTCAAATTGCCGGAAAGCAAGAGGCCGGAAGAGATAGGGAAGACTAACGATCCCAATTACTGCCTGTATCACCGGATTATAGGTCACCCTACAAAGAATTATTTTATCTTAAAAGATAAAATTCAAGCGTTGATTGACGCTGGAGCAGTTCAGCTCAAAGCTGAACAAAAAAGGAGTTAGAGCTAACTCCGACACATTTAATGTGTGTGGTCTAAAGGTACCACTTGGGCTCACAACAATTCCCAAGACGAGCTCAGGGCGGTTAATTTAAACTCCCATAAAAAATAATAATAAAAAAAAAATATATATATAATAAAAAAAAATTTTGAACCGCCCAACACCGACAATAATAAAAAAAAAATATATATATAATAAAAAAAAATTTTGAACAGCCCAACGCCGACAAGGCTACGGGAAGAGAACCAGTTTCTCGCCAACCCCAACATGCTGGGGGTAAAAAGCATGAATCACCCAATGCCATCAAGGCAACAGGAAGAGAACCAGTTTCTCGCCAACCCCATCATGCTGGGGGTAAAGAAAAAAGCATGAATCACCCAACGCCATCAAGGCAACGAGAGAGAACCAGTTTCTCGCCAACCCCATCATGCTGGGGTAAAAAAAAAAATATGAATTGCCCAACGCCGCTAAGGCAAAGGGAGGAGGAAAAGTTTGGCATTTAAGCCCAAACGAAATCCTCGACAACTCACCATGCTGAGGGTAATAGTATGGCTAGCCCAACTCAAACGGTAGTTGGTAAAGGCTAATCAAATCCGTTGATACCTGAGGGTTTGCTAAAAATCCCATGACAAATCTGTCACAACAGTATACATCGCTGCCCTAAGCTGCTAAGGCAAAGGGAAGACGAAAAGTTTGGCATTTAAACCCAAACGAAATTCTCGACAACTCACCATACTGAGGGGAATAGCATGGCTAGCCCGACTCAAACGGTAGTTGGTAAAGGCTAATCAAATCCGTTGATAACTGGGGGTTTGCTAAAAATCCTAATTAGATAAATCTCTTGTCACGTTAAGATTTCACCTCTGACAACAAAACTTTTCTCGTCATTTTTTTTCTCCAGCAGAGCAAGTGACACTCCAAAATATTTGTCAAGTTAAAATCATACCTCTGACATCGTAATTCAAAATCAAATAAAATCCGATTAAATCCCCTGTCACGTTAAGATTTCACCTCTGACAGAAAAGAAAATCCACACTTTATCAAGTCCAACATTACAACCTCTGATGAACGTGCTTTTGATGTCGTTTAGTTAAAAATCACCTCTGACGAAAATCATCTCCCTATCAAGTTAACAGTTACCTCTGATAGTTCTATTCCAAAGCTAAATACGTTAACCGTCATCTCTGTTTAGTCAGTTTGTCCCTATCACGATCAGATCCTCTGAATAGGTTAAGCTCCAAGACACGTTAATATCACCTCTGTCTTTCCCTGATCTGTCATACTAGATGTCACTGAACGGTTAGGATTAAAATAAGCACGTTAATATTATACATCTGCTTAACCTAAAATAAACATGTTAACATCATACCTCTGTTTGTCATCTAATGAGTACGTTAAAATCATACCTCTGCTTGTTATTGAATAAATGAATATGTTAACAGTTATCTCTATCGACCAAATCTTTTAAAAGGTCTATAACCAAAATTAAAGAATCCAAAGTATTTCGAAATTCAGTACGGTTCAATACAGAACTTCAAAAACTTTGGAGGGGGTTATGTAGATACCAAAAAAAAAAAAATTTGCTAAGTGGGCACACCCGCAGTGCAACCCGCGGGTTGCAACCCGTGGGATGCAATCCGCGGGAGCTCCTGCGGGTTGCCACCCGCGGGTGCCAACCCGCGGGAGCAATCCCGCGGGTTGCCACCCGCAGGAGCGATCCCGCAGGTGCCAACCCGCGGGTTGTTTTCCGTTGTTTTATTTTCTATTTTATTTTCCTGATATCCTATGATCCGATTTTTCATGGAGAATTGGAGCCGAATTTCAAACTTCTTCGGTCTATAAAATAAAGGAATTTAGCTGGAGAAAAGGGAGGGCTGGCAGAGCGATTCCTGACAGAGAGTTGAGAGAGATCAGAAGGAGCGGATTTTCTTCGAGAGCTCACAGATCCCCTTCCAAGTTGGACAGTCAACGGAGGCAGCAGCAAGACTCCACCGCCACCCGAACCCACTTAAAAAGGGAATCCACTAATATTCCCGTTCTTGTGACTCCTATTTTCTTTTTGTCATCTGAATTTTCATTGTAATCAATCAATTTTGCGATGGAAATAAAGATGCAATTTTCGGGCAAACAATAGCATAACCCAACACCCTGTTTATGGAGTTAATAAGCAACTCATCTTTATATCCATTGGTTATTTACTCCTACCAGTACATTAGAAGTGTTGAGATAACTGCACTTGTTGAGAGTTGGTATCCCGAAGCAAACATTTTTCATAAGCCATTCGGTTAGATGACGATCACAGTGGATGATATTTCTTGCCTGCTTGGCTTGCCCATGATAGGAAAGTCTTTGTGCCAACCAGAAGGAATAGAGGTTCGCGTAGCTGCTGACCTGATTACTCACTCCTTGGAGGTTAGCTACTCTGAAGCATTCAATGAGATCAACACAAAAGGTGGCGCATCAATTTGCCTTGATTGGCTAGAGAGTATTTCAGTTGTGTGGTTGACACTGACTCTAAACATAGGATTCGATGTGCTGCAAGGGCTTATTTGCTTTATCTTCTTGGATGCACTCTTTTCGAAAACAAGAACAGTACAAGAGTGTCGATTGATTATCTAACTCTCATCCACGATCTCGAAAAACATCCATATGTTTGCATGGGGTGTTGGAGTTCTTGCTTGGTTGTATAGGCAGCTTAGACTTGCTTCTCGTGCTCGAGTGGCGTAGATTGCTATGTATCTGACATTACTATCTTGGATATTTAGTCATTTCCCAACATTCATGGCTATGTCGAACCATTCATCTAAAGCGGATAATCCACATGCTTGTCATTGGTTGAGTGAGGGGGACACCAATGTGTCGTTCACATGTATGCACGATTCGGTCTAGACTCGACCAACTCACTCCAAATGAGGTTATGTATTGCACAATTTGATTAGTTAATCAATATTTTTTTTAAACATGTATGATATTTAATTAGTTTTTCTATTTACCAAAACTTGCAGGTTACTTGAGATCCCTATAGGGCTTACAGAGAAACTAATCCTTGACGAAGTTTTCTTTTATATGGGTACATTGAAAATGCAGCATGCAGTCGAGCCTTATCACCATGTGCATGTGCTCAGGTAGTTTGGTCACAGGCAATACGTACTACCTCCAACATTCTCCCTGTCACATGAATTTGAGGACTAACCAACAACAACTGCTTATTATTCTATGGACACGCTGAGGAGATGTGGATTAATTGGCTAGATCATGTGTTGTATCGAGAACACCATGGGGCAATGGTTGACTACTCATCGGATTGCACGGCAGACTACATATCGTGGTTTGCTAAAGTATCGCGGTGTTTCATTGGTCAATAGTGGAAGAAGCTCGTCTATAGGAACAACGACAAGCAACCTCTTCTTAAGGAACAGATGAGGTAAAGCAAATTAAATATACTTTGGTTCTGTCATTTATTTAAGTAAGTTTATCTAACAGCTCGCTTTATGCTCAAAGATATGCCCGAGAACTTGCTATTATTGATCCACTTCTGGAGCAAGGAGAAATGGCCTTCAAGAAGCAGTATGGGTTGTTATTATCTGCTCTTGCAAAGACTAAATCGACATTGACAGGTTGCACACAACTCGAGGAACAACCCAAATCACCAAGTGCTACCAGAACAACCCGGACAAGGCGTCACCCACCTCAAAATTACCCAAAGACAGTAGATTATTAAAATTTAGGAGTTAGGATCTGACAATTGGCATTCATTGTAATTAAATTAACTTTTTATGAACTCCACTTTGTAAATTTGAATATTAATATTTTAAGTTCTTAGAATGAAAGCATTTGATCTGCTATATTATATCTTTTAGCACTTAAGCTTGCAATTTGCCCACGAATAATTTTTTTTTTGGTTAGTAACAATTGAGTTTTGTCATAGTTAATTTCATTGGCTAACCAAAATGAAAGAAGCATATTTTTTCTACTATTCGGAAAAAAAAAATTGATGTCCGGAGTATACACCCTAGATAGTGTAAAAACCATGCAGTGTGCATGACACGGACAGTGAAATGCAGAAGTTTTTGGGAGAAATCATTGTCCAGGCTTTACAGTCAGAAAGTTTCAAACCTTTCCGACTTGTAAACCGGGACAAAGTATAAATTATCCAGACTTAAAACCTGGATAGTCATTTTTTTTCCAATTATAAGGTAGAAAATCTGTCTTGGTGAACAGTCCAGATGGCTTTAAAACTGTCTAGGTTGCTAGACTGTACATGTTTGCTTTTAGCTTAATTTTGAGCCGAGACAATTAATTTTTCCAATTTTCATTAAATTTTTATGGTTCTAGCTGGGGTGATAGTTCTAATAAGATGTAATTGGTCCGGACTGTTAGCTCGGATAACATTTGTGTTATCCGAGGTTTTAACCCAGACAGAAGAGTGACTTGATTAAATTTAATGTCAGCAAGCACTGTCCGAGGTGTACACCCCATTCATTGTAATATCTGTCCGAGGTTTACACCTGGGACAGTACTAGTTTTGTCCGGACTGTAAATCCAAACAGTGATTTAATTTGCAATTTCAAGTCAATTTCAACAGTGGGACTTTGGAAATGAGACACATATTTTTAAACATACAAATATAGAAATTAACGTACCATAAACATGTATGTTAAAATATGAAAACGACATCAAAATTATATACAAATTAATTCTAACATACTATACATCAACTATGTTTACAACTCAATAATCTCCTATGTTGCTACTGATGGTGATACAACACTATTAAAATGTTCTTTCCATACTAAACACGGCACGTCCCATCCACCGGCTGCATGGTCATGATGACAGTGCTAGTTCAATGCAACGTTCAGAACTGGATAGAGCGAAGACAAGAAAACCTAAGAGGAAAAAAACTTCAAAGTTTGAGATCTACTTAAAAGATAAAACTAATCGGAGAATAGTAAGTATAATTGGTGTGAAATTATTTTCAGGGAAAACCTGGGATCTTTCCATTACCATTGAGAGAAAAATCAAAGATTATAGAAATTTCTCTTCTTGTTATTACAATGTGAATAAAAAGATTTCTTCAAAGTTTGATTTCCTCTCTTCTGATCTTAGAGAAAGTTTTGAACTCTTGCATGGTAGAGAGATTTGACCAAAAGTCTCCAGGTTGTTGAGGGGTTTGTAGATAGAAACAGAATCTTTTTATAATCTTGATAAGATATTTGAATTTCCTTATGATCAGATTTGCTCCAAGACTCATTGTATCTAGTCCAGATCTTTTTATTAAGATGAAGGCCAGGCTCGCCGTGCGAGACGGAAGCTAGGCTCGCCGCGTGAGGCAAAGACTAGGCTCGCTGCGTGAGGCGAAGGCTGGGCTCTTCCACCGTGCGAGGCAGAGACTGGGCTCACCGTGCGAGATAGAGGCTAGGCTCGCACAAGGAGGCTGGGCTCGCCACACGAGATGGAGGCTAGGCTTACGCAAGGAAGCTGGGCTCGTTGCGCGATGTAGAGGCTAGGCTCACGCAAGGAGGCTGGGCTCGTCGCTCGAGGTAGAGGCTAGGCTTGCGTAAAGAGGCTGGGCTCGTCACGCAAGGCAGAGAACGGGCTAGCGCAAGGAGGCTGGGCTCACCGTGCGTGGAAAAGGCTGAGCTTGTGCAAGGAGGCTAGGCTCGCTAAGCGATGCAGAGGCTGGGCTTGTCGCACGAGGCCAAGGCTACTCTCGCGCAAGGAGGTTAGGCTCGCTGAGCGAGGCGAAGGCTTGGCTCGTGCAAGGAGGCTAGGCTTGCAGTGTGAGACGGAGGCTGGGCTCGTCGCGCGAGGTAGAGACTGGGCTCGTGCAAGGAGGTAGGCTCGCCGAACGAGGCGGAGGTTGGGCTCGAAGGCTGGGCTTGTTGCGTGAGGCGGAGGCTAGGCTCGCGTAAGGAGGTTGGGCTCGTCGTGCGACGTGGAGACTGGGCTCGCTCAAGGAGGCTAGGCTCGCCGCGCGATATGGAGGCTGGGCTCATCGCGTGAGGTGGAGGTTGGGCTTGCGCAAGGAGGCTGGGCTAGCTGCGCGAGGTGGAGGCTGCACTCGTGCAAGGAGGCTGGGCTCGCTACACGAGACGGAGGCTATGCTTGCCACGCGAGACGGAGGCTGAGCTCACCACAAAATGCGGAGGCTGCGCACGAGGCTGAGGCTAGGCTCTCGCAAGGAGGCTGGGTTTGCCGTGCGAGGCGGAGGCTAGGCTCGCGCGGGAGGCTAGGCTCGCTGTGTGAGACAGAGGCTTTGCTAGCCTCATGTTTGTGTTCAGCATGCAATAGCTTCGCGTATTTGGGTGGTCAACTTCGCCTCCAGATTTGCACCCTTAATGCAGTCCGTCTGTCTGAGCCAGGGGCCTTCTTAAGAAGAGTTCTTCATTTTGTCTTGTAAACAATGAGTCAAATATTTTAGTTTCATTTAAATCATTTCATTTTGGTCTTTTGTATAACATGTTTGTAGTGATGAGTGAGTGAAATATGGGAGATGAAACTTGCTAAGGATATTGTGTTGTCATAGCAAGCAAGTTTCGTTGATTATTATGAGATTGACTCGTCTGAATAACAAATAAAGTCTTGGTGATCGAGTAAGAATTACAATATCATAGATAGAGGTATAACTGACGTGTCTTTGTGGATGATCGTTTTGAAATTGATGGATGAATTTAATGGATTTGGTGGATGATTTCATGAAAGATGGAACTTGCTAAGCATGTAGAGGTGCCTTAGTAAGCTGGGCATTTTTATTGTGATGTAACTCATTTGGGTTGTCAAACAGAATCGATGACTCACCTAAATAACAGACAGAGCCGGTAATTATTTTCATATCAAGGGTGACTTTCCTGCCTGACAGACAGAGCCGGATGGAATTGAGATCGAAGAACTATGGGCAGAGGTGTACTATTAAACGTACCCATGGGGTTTTGCAGAGGTGTACTGTTAAACATACCAAGATGACCGGATTAGAGTCAAAAAACCATTGGTAGAGGTGTGCTGTTAAACGTACCCATAGAGTTTCGACAGAGGTATACTGATAAACATACTGAGATGACCAGATCATGGTCAAAGAATGATAGGAAGAGATGTACTGTTAAACATACCCATAGAATTTCGACAGAGGTGTACTATTAAACATACTGAGATGCCAGGATCATGATCGAAGAACGATGGACAAATGTGCTTAATTGCACATGTCTGGGATTTGGCGGACGCGCTTAATTGCACACAACAAGATGATCGGGTCAGGATCATCTGTTCCTTATCTGTTGTAATGTGTGTGATGATTCAAATTTTACTGTCAAAGGTAAGAGTTTAACTTGACAAATTTATTTGTATTTGGGTGAGATGGTTTAAATCTCGCTGTTATAGGTAAAAGTTTAACATGACAGATTTGGTAGTTTTGAGATGAGATGGTATGAGTCTCGAGATTAATATGACAGATTTGGTTGTATTGGGATGAGATGGTTTGAATCTCAGAAGTAAGAGCTTAACATGATGGTTTTGGTTGTTTTTTGAGATGAGATTGTTCGAATCTCGCTGTCCGAAATAAGAGCTTAATATGACAGGTTTACAAAATTTTTAGTAAACCCCCAGCTATCAAAGGATTTGACATGGCTCTACCAATCGCCGTTTGTATTGGGCTAGCTATATTATTCCCCTTAGCATGATGAGTTAGCAAGGGTTTTGTTTGGTTTTAGATGTCAAACGTTCACTCTTCCCTTCGCTTTTGAAGCATTGGGCAATGATATATCCTTATAGGATAGTATTGCGACAGATTTGTTATGAAAATTTTAGCAAATCTCCAGCTATCAATGGATTGGAGGTGCCTTTACTAATTGTTGTTTATATTGGGCCAGCCATACTATTCCCCTTAGCATGATGAGTTATCGAGAGTTTTGTTTGGGCTTAGATGTCAAACGTTCCCTCTTCCTTTTGCCTTGATAGTATTGAGCGGTACACTTATTAGCCTTTCCTTCTGCTTTTTTTAAGGTGGCTATATGTAGTACTTTTTTAAGAACTTGCCATTAATAGGCATCATTATCCTGTCGCTGTCTTGATTGATCAATCAATAGGCTCCGTTTGAGTAGACAGTTTCTACTACTAAACGTTCTTCCCATTTGGGGTTCGAATTTATTTATTTTTTCCTCTTATGGGTCATGATCCTTTTCTTTGAAAGTCTTTCCTTTAACTTGCTTGTTAAACGCTTTTGAGATGCGTGCTTAATATAATTGAATTTGCTGTTGGGATTGGTGAGCATGGCAATACTTTGCATATGCCACAACATCTATGCAGAAGTAGCTGATTCTTCTTATACAAATCCGGAGTTTTTGCCCTGCCTGGTGGGCCCTGCAAGTCCTTCTTGAGCTTTCCTTTTTGAGAGGCAGTGAAGGTACCATCCTGTGATATAGAGTTTGTAGCACTACATCACAGTAGAGTTTAGTTGTCTTCTTCTTTACCGAGGCCACTTTTTTCGGTTCTTTCAGAAGTATGTCATATAGTGCATAATTTATAAATGAAGAGTGCCAATTCAGGGGTTCAAGAATGGATCCAACTTGGTGCACTTTTTCTGCCTCCAATACTGTTTTAAAGCAATGAAGATTACGGCTCTCGATAGTGACGCGCTTGCTTAACTCAGGTGGCAGTGCCAAAGTTACAACGAGTGGTGCGAGGGCATCTTCGTACATATTTTTGTGTTGCAACACATGGTCGATGTGAAATTTTTCTAATTTGTTGGTCATTTTGATTTCCTCTTAATGATAGAGCACAAGGACTTCATATTAACCTCGTACTCTCCAGTCATCTGGTCGACAACAAGCTTCGAATCGCCAATCGGCTTGCGGCGTTTCACCCCAGCCACTGAGCTATTTGGAGATTGATTATGATTGTATTGTATTTTGCCATGTTGTTTATGCATGGTTCAATAAATGAGTATCCCCAGAGGGATCACATGTTTGTGAGAAATATCAGTACTACCTCCACTCCCAGGGCAGCTCTTCTTTCTTTAGCAAATTCTGCTTCATCCCCTGTGAGAAGGAGTTGCATCCCTACCCCTTTGAGAAATAGGTGTTGTAGTATGTTTCACCCCCTACGGGTTTTCTGGTGTCTGGTCTTATGAAATTGATACAAATTCTGATTTTCTTACAGAATTGGCCCTATTAAAAAGTATTAGAAAATCATGAATTTTACGCCTTTGATGGTGTAATGTGATGTTTTCTTTGTGTTTAGAGTGCAAACTTGGCCTGTGGGCTTAACCTCGCGTTTTAAATTGGCATAGTCTCGCGACTGGGATAGTATAACTTCGCGTTATACGCAGAGTTGGACTTGTGTTCTGGCTTAGCCTTGCGCAGTGAGTTAGATTTATTCGCTAACTTAGCCTCGCACATTGAGTTAGCTTCGCATTTTTGTTGTGGGCATAATTTTGCACTCCACACGGGCATCGCCTCGCATTTAGATGACTATACGCTGGTTTAGCATCGCATTATATGTGAAACTTAATTTTGTATGCAATGTTTACTAGATATGGGTCCCTCCTCTTATGTGGGCAACATTTGACTAGTTACAATAAGCATTCAATTGATACTCTCTTCTTCATTGAAGTTTGTGGGGGATTGAGAGCTAGCTTGTTTGGACTTCTGTGCATGCTGAAACTTAGTTTTGTGTTTTGATCATTCTGTCCAAGGCCGAAACTTAGTCTCGCATTCTGATTTATCATCATGCTCTGGATTAGTCTTGTGCTCTAGATTTGCCTCACGCACTGTGTTTGTTGCACACTGGCTTATATTTGCATATTGAGAGTTTTATACCCGGCTGCAACTTTGCCTTATATTTCGTATCTCTTCTAGTAATGAAAAGCACGCAGTTTGCAGATAGCCTCGTGTATGTATTAGGCTCACATTTTAGAACTTTTTCACTTTTGCTAGTTTTGATTTGCATAGTCTTGCATTGCTCATAGGTATTAGCCTCGCGTTCTTTACACTGCCATCATATATATCCTTATTTGGCTTGATATGGGTCTCATCCCCTGTATGGGACTTGTTTGGTAGTCCATAAAGTTCGTCACGAGGTAATAGATTATTTTTTTTTGTAATTGACTATGCGGAGCTGCTGTTCACTTTTGTACTCTAGATAAATTATGTACACTGGCTTAGCTTACGTACTAGTATAACTATGCACACTGGTTTAGTTTCGAGTTAGTCTCGCATTTGGATGACTTTACGCTAATTTAGTCTCAAGTTAGCTTCATGCCTTAGATAATTTTACGCTGGTTTAGCTTCACATTGTACACGAGCATAGCCTCGCGTTCTTTCTTTGGACTGTTTAATTTCATACTCTTATCCCAGTATGATAGGGTTGGCGAGAGTTTTACTCTCTTCCCGTTGCCTTGGCGACATTGGACAATAAAAATTCGTACGTTTTTTCCCTCTTTTTTCTTTCTTTTCTTTCTTTTTTTCTTCTTTTTTTCTCTTTTCTTTTTTCTTTCTTTTTTTTTTCTTTTTTTTTGTGTTTTTTCTCCTTTTTTATTTATGACAGTCATTTTGTTGTCGTTGCATTCGAAAACACATTCTTCTGTTCAGGTCTTAACTGGATCATATTTGTATCAATGAGTGTCTGAATTTTATCTTTCAGATCATAATAATACTTGGTCGGGTGCCTAATATTTTGATGGTAGAGCCAATACTTGGGACATCTGTCTTTCCAGCTTTCTCTGATGTCCAATTTTTGGATAACTTGAGCATCCCCTTTTATTCAATAGGTGAAAAAAATGTAACTGCTTGTTCATCTTTAAAAATTATATATCCCTTGCAATCTAGAAGAATCTATTTTATTTTGTATTTTTTTTTTGTTTATAGCAGGTCTGGTGGTCATTGCCTCCTCTCTCAGGATGGGATGATTGTGGCTGTGGCTGATTCATGGCCATCCTCCTCTGAGCATGGTATTCATTGATACATCGAATTATGTCCTCCGCTTGTTGTTCTTATTTGACTAGATTCTTTCAGGCTTTGGACTCTACTGCTCTTATTTTAACTAATATCCTGGTCTAAAAATTGTGTTTGCAAGTCTCCATCAATGTTTCCTGCGACATGCCATGCGGGCATCGTACTGATATTTCGCAAAAATGCTCAATTAAGTTTTAACCATCTCATCTTCTTTTTGCTCGTTTGCTAGAAGAGAGTGGATGGATAATTCGGTATTGTGTTCAAAGAAGCGGGTTAGGAACTCCCTTTCCACGTCAGACGAAGCATTGCTAGTTCCTGAGGGCAGCTGCATAAACCAAGTGAATATAGGCCCTCGTAGGGTACTTGCAAATATCTTTGTCATTACTGAGTCATTACCTATTAGATGGCCGATCTGAGAAACAATAGTACATATGTTAGTTTGGAAATCCTTTTCCATCATATGATTCTAACTTCAAAGGCTTATACTTTGCGGGAAACGGTATGGAGTCTCACTCTATCGAGTAGGGTCTCATAATTGTAGGGTCTCATAATTCCCATCTCCTGCAATCCTTTCTGGAGCATTAATATTTCTATTTGACTCTGAAGCTTCTCCATTTTTTCAGTGTGGGGATCGATAACATATCCGTCCTTCTCATCTTTTCCCCTAGTATCTCAGTTGGATTCACTATCATTCTTGTTGGCTTTATCAGAAGAGGAAGAACCCTCTGTCCTGTTTTTTGTGTTTTTTTAGTGTTCTTTATGACCTTCGTGAGCATCACTTTGAGCTCCTTGATGCTCTTTTGCTGCTATTTGGATGGGACGTTCTTACACCTCAATCTTTTGACTCATTTCGGTCAACCGTTGGACCATATGAACTGTCATTCTCCCAGACCGAGAGGAAACGTGCAATCGCAGTGTTGCTATGGTCGACTTCTCGCTAAACTCTTCGTATTCCTCATCAGAACCCCCTGCCAATCTTTTATAATCACGAGGAGCCGTCACGCTCGACCTGAGGCATGTGTGATGATAGGTTTTCTCTACTTCCGTATCTAAGACATACCCTTCAACGACTGGTTTCTTACCTTAATTCAACATATTTGACATGAAAGTGGGCAAGACTTGATCTGAGTCAAATTTTTATTTTCGCAATAGTCTTCTTTTTAGAATATCATATCCTGGTGCTGACAACCGGTTAAATACAGATGGTCTTGGGGTTTAACAGCAATAGTGAGTCAAAACTGTCGTGATCAACTCCTCACAATAGCAAGTCTGATGTGGTCGTGCCACCCTTCTTTTATTTGTGAGATATCTCTGTAAATCCGGAGTTTCTTCATGTAGGGCTGATATAACTATCTTTTGTGGATGGGGCCCGCTTCTTGTGCGAGGTCTATTTGTCCAGACAGGTGGCTCTGAGAAATCATGAAAATTATATTTGTCAACCCCTAGATTGATTCTAAGTCCAGTATTAGTTATGGTATGTTTTGCATGAAACTGCTAGGTAGACTTGCATTCTTCTATTCTTATGCGAGCTGAGCCTTAACTCTAGCCTCGCGCACCAGATGATCCTCGCATGCTGGGCGAGCCTGGTGTACTGATCTAGCCTCGCACACTGGCTTAGCTGAACTAGTCTCGCATACTGGCTTAGATTTGTTTGATTTTCAACTTTATTTATGCTAGGTTGGCGTCTAGTTTTGTTCATGTTAGGCTACAAATCAGCCTGGCGTTCAACTTTGTTCATGCGAGGCTGAGATTTAGCTCGGCATCCTTCTTGATTTATGTTAGGATGATTTTTGCTAAGTTGATTTTTGCTAGGCTGATATGTGCTAAGCTGAAGTGTGCTAGGCTGAGAAGTGCTAGGCTGAATTTTGCCAGGCTGAGAAGTGTTAAGCTGACTTTTTCCAGGCTGAGAAGTGTTATGCTAACTTTTCCAGGCTGAGAAGTGCTAAACTGATTTTGCCAGACTGAGAAGTGCTGGCTGATTTTTGCTAGGTTGAGAAGTGCTAGGCTGATTAGTACTAGGCTGAGCTTTAGCATGATATCCATCTTGACTTGTGCTAGGCTGATTTTGAGCCTGACATTCACCTTGACTTCTGCTAGGCTGATTTCAGCCTAGCATGCAAAACGGGCTATGAGTGCCCTACAATGTGCCCTCTGATTCCGGTTGTAGATTCGCGTCAGTAGGTTCTCCTTTGGTGATATCGATCACCAACATTTCCACTATTTCTCTAATTTTGCTGACGTCGGATTGGACCACTATCTCCTCTTTAGTATAAGAGATTTCTCCCACTGTGGTCGCCAGTCTGTTTTCAGAGAAAATCGGGGATCTTTCCATTGCCATTGAGAGAAAATCAAAGATTATAGAAATTTCTCTGTTTTTATTACAATGAAAATATCTAAGAAAAGAAAAAAAACAGACGAGAGAACTTATAGAATACATCACTCTCTTTTTCAGAAGATCATGGGATCAAGACAGTTATGAGAATTGATCTGTTCTTCATTGACAATTCGACGTCGATGATTAAAGGCGGTGGAGATTTCTTGAGCTCGTTCTTCTCTTCTAATCTTGGAAGAAACTTCGAACTCTTGCGTGGGAGAGAGATCTAGCCAAAAGTTACTTTTGAGTCCCTCTGGAGGGGTATTTATATGCTCCAAATTGTTGAGAGAGTTTCCTTGTAGATTGATTAGTATCATATATTGTATTTTTCTCCCATATTTTATCTATTTTTTTGTATATAAATAAATGATACTCAGATATTTTTAGTTTATTTTTCAGGTAATCCGATTCATACAAGGAGATGACATGAAATTAGAGCCAGATTAGGAAACAAAGCCCGAAAAAGAGTTTAAAAAGAGCAAAACTATAAGATTAAAATACTTCATAAAGTCAAAGTCAAATATAGTCAGGAGAACCAAGAGTACAAGATACGAGACTCATGCAAAAAAAATTCAAGTAATGTGATCATAATAGTGCCGCTAAATAGCGGTATTTTGCTGCCAATTGGCTGCACAAAGAGGGCGCCACATGCTGAGTTTTCTTCGAGATCTTTGATGTATTTTTTTAGTTTTTCAGTTGTATTAGAATTAGGGTTTGATTTTCGAAATTTATATATTGGTCGTATTCTTGTATTCAAGGGTTTTTTATGTAGTAGTTAATGTAGAATTAGGGTATAGTTTTGTACTCGTTTTTAATTAATAAAATTAGGATTTTGCTGAAGAGGTGACGGCCACAATACTGGACTCCAGAGGTAATTCTCTTTGTTCATCAATTTTTTCTTAGTTAATTTATTTTAATTACTTTCTAGTTTAGATTTATTTGCTTTCTAGACTAGATTTAATTGCTTTTTATGAATAAAAATTTGATTTTTCTTGTTAGAAATATGAGTAGCTAATTTAGCTTGGCTCTAGGATATAGATGAAGTTAGGATTCACCATGTAATTACTCTCTAGAATTTTCTTATTAAATAAAATAAATAAAGACATAACTTTTCTATGAAAAGATTAAAATACAAGAACTTGAAGATTAATACTTTGATAGATAATGCTTGAATTAAGTTTCTTGATAATCTATACTTAGTTAGGGTTCGGAGTTGTTAGTTTTCATCTTATTCAAAGAAATATCTAATGATTTAGTTTATTTTTTATGAAAAATAGTATTTTTGATGAGTTATACTTACACATCACTTGATAGCTAATTAAGAAGGTGGAGAGGAAAAGAGATGGAAAAGAAAAATTAAAAAATTAAATTTTTTTTTTTATTTTTTTTCGTATTTTTTACAGAACCAAGGACCATAAACATAGAATCAAACAAAATTTAGGGGAGAAAATCTCTAAAATTACTGCTAATTAGCTTTAATTGCCGCTATTTAGTGGCAAAACCAGGGAGTTTAGCTCCCTGTTTGTCAGTGCACTTCCGAGACTCTTTTCTTCCCTATTTGCTTCATGTATCTGAAATTCCAGATCCCTGCACACTCAACACACACTGTTAACCCATAAAACATTAGAAAAGCAAGAAAAACACCGTCGATTCCCGACAATGGTGCCAAAAAATTGATGTGATAATTTAACTGCAAGCGTACAGTGTTGGTTGTAGCGCTATACAGGTCGTCCCACAGAGATCTCAAGTATTTTTGCGTTCTCACTAATTCTATAGTCTAACGGATTAACAAAGGATTCTAAGTTGCATATGAGAGTTATTTTAATTTGTTTAGGATCAAGAATCCACTAATTTCCAACTATATTCTTACTTCTATTATCTTTTTCTATCATAAAAATTTGATCTTTTAGTTTAATCTTCATTTAAAGTGCCATAAGTATGAGCTATCAAGTAGTGTGCAAGTATAACTCATCAAAAATACTACTTTTCATAAAAATAAACTAAATTATTAGATATTTCTTTGAATAAGATGAAAACTAACAACTACAAACCCTAACTAAGTATAGGCTATCAAGACACTTAACTCAAGTATAACCTATCAAAGTATTAATTTTCAAGTTCGTGTATTTTAATCTTTTAGTAAAAAAATCATGTCATTATTTATTTTATTTAAGAAGAAAATTTTAGAGAGTAATTATATAGCGGATCCTAACTTCATCTACATCCTAAAACTAAGCTAAATTATCTACTCATATTTCAAACAAGCAAAATTAAATTTTTATTCATAGAAAGCAATTAAATCTAATCTAGAAAATAAATAAATCTAAACTATGAAGCAATTAAAATAAATTAACTAAAGAACAATTGAAGAACAAAGAGAATTACCTCTGGAGTCCGGTATTATGGTCGTCACCCCTTCAGCAAAATCCTAGTTTTATTAATTAAAAACGAGTACAAAACTATATCCTAATTCTATATTAACAACTATATAAAAAAACCTAGAATATAAGGATACGGCCAATATATAGATTTCGAAAATCAAACCTTAATTCTAATACAACTGAAAAACTAAAAAATTACATCAAAGACCTTGAAGAAAACTCAGCATGTGGCGCCCTCTTTGTGCCACCAATTGGCGGCAAAATGCCGCTATTTAGCGGCACTATTATGATAACATTACTTGAATTTTCTTTTGCATGAGTCTCGTGTCTTGTACTCTTGATTATTCTGACTGTATTTGACTTTGACTCTCTGAAGTATTTTAATCTTGTAGTTTTGCTCCCTTTAAACTCTTGTTCGGGTTTTGTTTCCTAATCCGGCTCTTGTTTCATACCATCTCCTTGTATAAATTGGATTACCTGAAAAACAAACTAAAAATATCCAAGTAGCATTTATTTATATACAAAAAATAGATAAAATATGGTAGAAAAAATACAATATATGATACTAATCATCGATAGAAATAGAATCTTATTGTAATCTTGATAAAATATTTAAATTTTCTTTTGATTAGATTTGCTCAAAGATTCGTTGTATTTGGTCCTTATCTTTTTATTGAGACGAAGGCCAGGCTCGCTGTGCGAGGCGGAGGTTGGTCTCGTAGTGCGAGGTGGAGGCTGGACTTACCGCGCGAAGCAGAGGCTGGGCTCACGTAAGGAGGCTGGGCTCACCGCGCAAGACGAAGGCTAGGCTCGCACAAGGAGGCTTGGCTTGCCGTGCGAGGCAAAGGCTAGGCTCGCTGCTCGATGCGGAGGCTGGACTCGTGCAAGAAGGCTGGGCTCGCCACGCGAGGCGGATGCTAGTCTCGCTGCGTGAGGCTGATGCTAGGCTCGCCACACGAGATGGAGACTAGGCTCGTGCAAGGAGGTTTGGCTCGTCGTGCAAGATGGAGGCTGAGCTAGCCGTGCATGACGGAGGCTGAGCTCACCGCGCGAGGTAGAGGATGGACTCGTCACGCGAGGTGGAGGATGGACTCGTTGCACGAGGCGGAGGCTAGGCTCGTCGCGCGAGATGGAGGCTAGGCTCACGCATGGAGGCTAGGTTCACTGCGTGAGACGAAGGCTGAGCTCACTGCCCTAGGCGAAGGCTGGGCTCACCGCGCGAGACGAAGGATAGGCTCACACAAGGAGGTTCGGTTCATCGCGCGAGGCGGGCGACCGGTCTCGAGCACGAGACTGGGCTACCAACCTCGCAGGCGATGCTGGTTGGGTGCGAGGCTGGTTTCCAGCCTCGTAGTGTGAGATTGGTTGCCAGTCTAGCATCTGCAAGTGAATAATTTTTTTTAATGTTTTACAGAAATGTTACCAGAACAAAATGACAACCCGTAACAGTGGCTATAGTGACTTCCTTCAGGTGAAGTTTAAAGTGCAACAGTGATCTGAGCAGCAAGAAAGTAAGGCATTGTGCCTTAGATATGAAGAACAAAACTATATTAAATCGGGACGCAATCAACTGTCCCATGTCTGACATCGTCATCCAATGATCGACTCTTGGAAATTCTCTAAAATAATTTATAGTCTTTTGGAGCTAAACAATTCAATCAATACTTCTAAAAATCGGCATTAACTCATTTGTGTCTAACTTGAACAGTAAATTTCACTGAACTTGAGCCCACTGATCCTCCCGATACCAAGACTATCTGTAATTACCCTAAACCCATAGTTTCCCTATGACTTGACTTCACCAACATGGCTGATATAGGGAATGAAGAAATCAGACAGTGAATCTTTGTACCTTAACTTGGGAATGTGCACCGGCTCTAAATGGAGGGGAACCACAGATAATAAAGGCAACTATTGTGCTGACTCAACTAGATTAGAGTCCTGCATGGATAAAAATTAAGTTACATTATGTATACACAAATATGGAACAATAATTATAAAATGAAAAAAAAAGCTAACCTTCCACTTAGGTGGCCTTTTTGGTTACAACTTCTGAGGTCCAAGTTTCCTTTCAACAAGAACCGCCTTCATCGATGGAGAACAATTGTCAGTTTTTGAGGCAATCAGCTCGAAATCATAAGAATTCCTACACGTCAATATGTCAAGCTTCCTTTTGCGGCGGTATTCATCCAATAACATTCTCAATAGGATCCACTATCAAAGAACTTACTAGATTTGATATCTCCCTCAATTTCTTTAACATTCTAATCTGATCCTCGTTGTTACATTTAAAGAATGAATGTATTAAAAACCTCCATATCTTTGTGGCACCAAGATCCTTCTATAGCTGATGCTTGAGTTGGCCGAATATCAAGCTTCCACCAATGATTCTCAATGCAGTCCAGTAGTATCAGTCGGTTGTCTCTTTTATACATTGCAATCTCATGAGTGCATGACAAGTTGTGAGTGTGCCGAATTATGCAACCACCTTTAACTAGATCAACTCCGATAGATGCAGCTCTTTTTAGTTGGCTCAGAATCAAATTCAAAGCATAATTGATATTAATTCCTGGAGCTCTCTAAATTCTGGCAACATAAAATTACAATTAACGATAGTCAAACTTTTTGAAAGGATGCCTTAATTTCTGTATGCTGCAGTTCAAGAAAAGAGTGAATGTTGCTCCAACACTTCTCGAAATTACCTTGACTAGTTTGAAGTTATCTCTTCAATTTGGTATGGGCACTCTCTGCTCGATTACTAGTCACATTATATCTGTGGAGGCACATATTTGTCCAATAGGCAATAAATTTTTTTTATCTAGATTCAACCATGTTTTGGTGATATAATCAATTGCATCTAGACAGGTTCAGAATTCGTTTGTAAGGATGCTCAAATGTGCATTGTATTCCTCTAAAGTATCAAATAGCATAACTAACTGCTACATCGAGAAAAATTTCTCCCACTCTGCCTGTTGATCCAAATTTTTTTTGTAATTTTCCAAAGCATTACGGTTTATATGCCATCTGCATAGAAAATATCAGCTTGAAAGAAATGTGGACTCGACAGTATTTGTGAGTACTAAATCTCTATCTGTAATTATCATACTCGAATACACTTCATTGGTAAATAGTCCATGCAACTTATTAGTGCCCATGCATTATTAGTTTTCCTCTCTTTCAAGAAAAGTAAAGGCAACAGCGAGTGACATATTCGTGGATGTCACACCAATAATCTCTAGTAATGGATATTTGTACATGTTTGTTTTGTGTGTACAATCCATGAACAATACACCTGGAAATGCCCTAGAAGTTCAACACCCATAGGATGTGCCTAGGAAAGGTCCGTTACTGATTTAGTTTGATTATTGCTTCGATGTCACTCAATGTACTTATTTTCTGCAATCTTAAATAATAAGTGTTCCATGCTGCATTCTCCTGCCTTGTTCATTAACCTTATATTTGTGTCGTGCATTATATATTATTTTCATAGTCAACGCATTCTTCGGGTCCTTGAGATTCAGTGATGTCGGGATATCTTTAGGGCATATGTGACACTTCAACATCTCTATTACAGCAAAAGTCTCGCTTTCATAAAGTCTTCCAATGCATGAGTGCCCTTCAAGATACTCTGCTGCGGAATGATTGTGCACACCAGTCATAACTGCAAATCTCCATTCGGGCCCCCTAATAGAAATTTGGTCACCTTTGAACTGGAAGGGATATTCGCATTTCTTGCTACCCCTAAATTCCTCATCATTCTTTAATTTTTTTGAATATTGAACGTCCATTTCTTTCACAACCAAACCAGATCCTTCCCTTCTTATTTTGACCACCACTATCAAATTTTAAAACCATGATATCAAAACCTGACACCCTTCTAACATCCTGCACCCACTTGCAAAGCTCATCATGGTTTGAAGAAATCTACAATCAAAATAGAAATATAAGACTTCTTAGAGGAAATATGTTAACCACAATATGCATGTTAACCCTGTCATCGTACCTGACTTGTTGGGAAGTCTGAACTATAGTCATCTCTGGACTCAGCTAAACTATATTGAAGTTGCATCCTATAACAACCAATTTCACACATTAATTAGACCCAAACAAAATGAAAACTATATATATATATATATATATATATATATATATATATATATATATATATATATATATATATATATATATATATATATATATATTGTACTTACAAATTTAAAGACAAAACCCACTGTCTGGGGCCTATCACGAGATAGTTTGATCTTTGTCCAGGGTATAACCACAGATATGGTAGCTACTGGACATAATTCAACTCAAACCAGTGGATTTCAAATTAATTTTTATTAACTCTCTGGGTCCTTGCACCCGAACAGTGATTGATCTCTTTGGGTAAATAACCCGATCAGTGGCAGTCGATGTGGACATAAAACCCAGAAGATTATAATCTCACCCAAACACTCTAAACCCCACTTTTCTTCCTCCTTCAATGACTTTTCTATGATTTTTACTCTAAAGCTTAACTTTACAAAAAAAAAAATCAAATTTTAAAAAGGAATTCAAGCATCTAGAGACTTTGCTTCATTGTATGGAACCAATGCCATGTTGCTATTCTTCATTTTCTTCATCTCAATAAACCCAATTCAGAAAAATGTTTATTTAGGGTTTTCAAGCAAACAAAGCACTAATCAAGTCAATTTTTTACTTTAATGTATGAGATAGTGGAGGGAAAGATTAGAATGAATGGTTGTAAGTTTTAGGTTTCATTTTTTTTTTTGGATTAATGTAGAGTGATGCAGGGCGAGAAAGAGAGAGCGAAGAGAGGTTGATGACAGGAATATTCAAGTCCAAAAAAAATCGATGGTGAACTTATAATATTAAAGAAGTTTTAGGGGGAAAACAGGTGCGCTCCCTTAGAAATTCCCCACTACTTTACACATTTATTATTATTTTTTTGCTAATATACTTTACACATTTAAAAAAGCAACCAAGAGAGTTGCTAGATGCGCCCCATACTTTTCCTAGTAAGCTCCAATTTCTCAGTGAGCCCCAGGGTAGTTTGAAACTAGCCCATTTTTTCTTAGTGAGCACCATGATTTTTCCAGTTTTATCCTGTAACCACCTGAAAGGAAAATGGGACTCACTAAGAAAAAATGGGGCTCACTAGGAGATTAGGTTTCTCCCTTCTTCTTCCTCCCTACTCTCTCTTCTTCCTCCCCACTCGCTCTCTTCTTCGTGCATGCAGGTGTCTTCCTCTGTCTTCAAGGGCATTCACCATTTTCGGCCCTAGCACTGCAGCCACGCCCTCCGCCTTGAAGATCAGCCCGCGAAGACTTCTCGTTGAGCCCCACCGAGAAGGTATTATTCCTATCTCCTTCCTCTCATCCATTTTGAACTCGTATGTTGTTTAATAGTTCTAGGATTTAGGGTTTAGAGTTTGATAAATTGAACATCCAATTATGAATCGAATTATTTGGATTAAGTTACCCTTCCTCCTCTCCAATCCAACACAGTTCAGGTGGGAGCAATAGCAAGAAGGTGGAGGAGGACTGGGAGGAGGGGGAGGTGGGGAAGAGGAGGGAAGTAGAGGAGGAGGATACGGAGGGAGAGGAGGGGAGGAGAAAGGCAGAGGAGGGGGAGGAGGGAGGCAGAGGAGGGGGAGGAGGGGAGGAGAGAGGAGGAAGGAAGGGGGAGGAGAAGGCAGAAGGGGAGACAGAGGAGGATGCACTGCCTCCTCCCTCTCCTCCTTCCCCTCCTCCACCGCCTCCTCCCCCTCCTTCCCCTCATCTTCGGCCTCCCTCATCCTCCCTCCTCTCCCACTGCCTCTTCCTTCTTTTCCCCCTCATCGTTTGCCTCCGTCCTCCATCCTCTGCCACCTCCTTCCTCCTCCTTTATTTTTTTAAAAATAAAAAAAAGATTTATAAAAAAGATGGGAGAAAGGAGGGATAGTAATGGAAGAAGATGGTGGACTAAATGAGTAAAAGTTTTTTATTTCAAAAGACAGGATGGACTCAAAGAGTAAAGTGTGGTTAGATTAGCAAAGTGGTGTGCTTAAATAGACTTTCCAAAAAATTTAGAAGAAGAAAGAAATGATAGATTTACTAGAAATTACATTGAAAATAAACAATGGTAAATCTAAAATTTGTGTTTTATTATCTAAGAATAAGATTGTAGCAGAACTAGTTACCCAAAATATAACTCTCGATTAGTATTGTTGGGGAAGAGTCCTTCTCTTGGAAGTAAGAAATGTTAGTGATTTAATTAATTTGTTTTTATAATTCATAAATAATTTCGGATGAGCAATGGGATGTAAGCAGAAGGATGATAAAGGAAAAGAAAAAAAGAAGCAACTATAATGCAATTTAAATTTATTGAATAGGGTTTTAAATGTTTTTTTAAAAGATAATAAGTAATTCTATGGTAAGTTATGATAACTCTTTGTTGTTATCTGACGTTCATGCCATACACTTATAAGTGTACGACATGAAGTATTATTGTAGTACTGTGCAAGTCGATCTACATAGAAAATGATCTATCTAGCTATTTAGGCAATCGATGAAAAAGGAAGATAATTTTTTGTTGCTTCCTTTTATCTGTCTATTCAATAAAAAAGAGAGTTATTTAGCATGGATTTCATTAAGTTGATTAACATGTGCACACACGCACATATATAAATTGTGTCTTTTATTATAAATAATCATTAATCTAAATCTATAAAGTTACAAATAGATCAAAGAATGTGATTGCCTTTTCATTTTGAAGGGTCGTAAGCTCTCTTTGCATATGGATGGAAGGACATTAAAAGTGATATATGCTCAGCAAATAATCTAATCGTAGAATATTTCGAAGGCCGCCACCCATATGCATGCAGCGAGTGATACTTTCTCGTTAGTTGACATATCAAAAAATTAAGTTCGGCCAAGAGATATACAAACAACATTAAAACAGATAGATTACAAAATACTTCAGCTATAAAATAAGTGTACAACGTACTTCATGAAGAGAGTGTTTGAGCATTGTTGGAGACCCCAGAAATAGTAGTTCCTATTAAAAATGTTACAATTCAAATATATCAAGTGACATAGGAGATGTTAAGATATAGGCCCTGTCAAGGACTTGTTTTGGACTCATTCTATGAGTGTTGACTTGTTGTATACATGTCCATGTATTATCATATGGATTACACATACAATACCAATAGATATCAGTACCCCTCATTGATGTGACTTCCACGAACTTAACTTTTGTTATTGCATTTGCATATCTGGAGCGTGAAAAGAAAGAAAATTATCCATGGGTTTTAGATAAATTATGAGACCTATTTGACAAGAACTTTCAACCTGAGATTATTGTCATTGATACGGAGTTAGCCCTTTGCAATGCTATTGAGCAAACGTTTCCAATAGCCTGACACTTGCTATGCAGATGACAAACCAATAGGAAAATGTTTTTAAAGTGATAGAAGATGTTTGATAGGGAAACTATATGGGAGACGTTTATATCTAATTGGAACGTGGTGGTGTTTCCAACACTCTCGACGAGTTTACTAAGCATTTCACATATCCGCAAACTAAATTTAGTAGTTTTTTAGAATCAATTCAGTATGTCACCAGTACTTGGTTGGAGTCTTATAAGAAAAGATTTGTGGCATCATGAATAGATATGTGTCGACACCACAACAATGTAAGCTCTAACATGTATCAATTTATAGATGACCATCCTCTACTCTGATTATTGATGAAAATTATATAAATATATATGCATAAAAAATAGGTTGAGAATGCATATGCAAAATTAAAGAGGCAACTAGGAATTATCCAAGAAAATTGAGATACGTGATATATTATTTTATCCAACTACAACATACGGAGATAACGACCTTATTCTAGAAGAATCTGACGATGGTTTAACAAAATTTTAATATAATGCACTGTTTTTCAGCTACTTTCTATGAACAGGAAGTTCAAAATTTCTAAAGCTCTTGGACACATGATTTTGGAATAATTATAACTATTAACCCATTTAGGTGAATAAATAATATGTCGATAAACAAAATGATCTTCATTTATATAAAAGAGTTAATTACAGGATAAGACATAGTACTATGTATATGTACATTAAAAGAATAAGAAGAATAACAGAGTAAAGCATTGCCCAAACAAAGGAAAAGATAAACAAATATGCAGAAAAGATCTCCAGAAAACCCACCATTTTAGTGACGCTCTCTCTTCTCGGTAAAGTATGGACCGTGGTCGTTGCAGACTCTCCTTCCTCAATCCTAAGTCCTAGATTTGGAATACAGAGAATTAAATTCAGTAAATAACACATAATGAAGAAGGAATCCTACTAGCAAAACCTTCATAATTAGTGCACATGAATATGATGCATCAATTTAATATTGTAATAATCATAATTCATGAAAAATAGATATAACAAATAAACATGATATATATATATATATATATATATATATATATGATTGGAAGGGAGATAATAATAAATGCTTCAATTGCAATAGCTATGAGCAATGTCGTCAATAGGGATTCCACTTGTAATGAAAATAAATCGTGCCACTTCCAAAGTGCTGCACATGCAATGGTGTTAGATCATGTCATACCATAGTACTAAACTTGAAAGGGAGTTAAAGAATTCCGCACCGAAGCACTCTATTTACAATGGTATTAGACAATGCTACATCCAAAATACTTCACTTGCAATTGTATTAGATCATGTCGTATCCAAAATATTCCACTTGTGAGGTATTGCAACATGTCGCACTTAAGCAGTACACTTGCAATGGTATCGCACCATACCATGATGAAGCACTAAACAATGACATTAACCATATTGGATATCAGAAGTCTATGCATATGCGGACCTTCCGATTTTTCTTCATAATGTGCACAATATTGGCTAATCAGTTGGGATGTTGTTTTTCACGAATAAATCCGCAGGCTATCAATTTTTTGTCCTCACCCACAATCACTTCCTACATTTAGGTTTGAACATCCATTGTTGTTGTTTTTATCAATTTTGCATCAAATTTAATATTGAGACAATGTTGTAATGACATTAATCGTTAAGCCCTTATATCGGTTTATTTCGCATCATCCATATTGGCTCGGGAGTCTGGACACTAATATAGGTGGATACTAAGTAAATTTTGAGTTATATCTTTTAATCTATTTAATTTTGAATTTTGCAGAGTGGTATCTCTATCTTATTATTGTGAATTTTTCTATATTTTTCTTGAATTATTCCATATCGGTCGATTTTCGAGCCAATACCCAATTAAAATAATCAAATTAAATCAAGAATTCACAATTTTAACCTCCTCCCAAGTTCAAAATTAACTTCAGCATCCCAGTAGCCATTATTGACCAATTTTTGATTGAATTTAACCCAATGACAGTTTTATAATTAAGATGAAACTTAAGGGCTTTTAACATGATAAATTAACCACCTTCAAGCAGCAAACAAATTCATAAAAATCAGAAAGAATCAAGATTCTTCCTCTCATGCTTCTCTTCATTTTCTCTTCAGATCTCCAACCTAATTTCCTCATCAAGTTTATCAAATAAATCGCCAAATATTCAGCTTTAGAGTGGGCTAAAAATCCACTGTATTGTTCTAAGAGCTTTCTTCTTGAGTTTTTTCCACTTGAAATAGGCTCTACTCTTCTATACCAATATCTTACTTAAATTTTATTGAGAAACCAATTAAATTATCTACAAATGTTCTTAATCTCATTATCTAATTTAATTTTTATCATAGTCAAATCAAATTTGGAAGTCTCCCTTGCTACTGTACCAAGTTAGTAGCAACAGGTCCATTGTAGAATAACCATAACTTTATTCTAGAATCCAATTAAACTCATTTAAGATTCATTAATTAGAAAAGTAATTGAATTTTCTATAATTGTTTCTTCAGATTCCACTTTTACTCTGGTCAAAGAGGTCTAGAAATCTGACATGTCTATTAAACTGCAGCAGCATAGGCAAGATGACATGATTATAAATAAGATACTTGATCTATGACACAACATATATGCACTTGTTTAATCACTCATATCATTACCTATACATGGTAAGTTCAAACATGTGATAACTCATGTTTAGGCATACATACTATATTTGTACATATAATACTTGATTTAATATATAATATGCTTGTAGACATATTTATTTACATATGTTATTACATGTACATAATTCTCTTGCTTGGAAGCGATACTACATGCACGCAAATATGTTCTATAGCTTCTGTACCTACTAGTATCACTCATGTACTTATCGATATTATCGTACATGTCTTTTATATTCGCATGGCTATTGATACATGTACCCTTATTGCATATGACACATTGGTACTTAGCATATGGAAAAAATGAATGGTGGAATTGTAGTCTTATTTCTATTCGCCTAGCGGCATGCCATCCGGTTCACGTAGAAATCGGTACTTGAGAGTCTAGATATATATGGGATATCTAATTTGCCTAGTAGCATTGTAATGCTCCTAATCCTTAAGCACGTCTATCGATTTATTCTGTATCATTCATATCAACTCAGAAATCCGGATATTGATACGGGCGGATACTAAGCAAATTGAGTTATATATTTGAACCTAATTTTTAGTTTCAAATTTTGTAGAGAGGGGTCTTCTTATCTCATTATTTTGGATTTTTTCCATATTTTCTTGAATTATTCCTGATCGGTCAATTTTCGGGCAAATACTCGATTAAAATAATCAAATAAAATCATGAATTTTAATTTTACCCTTACATCAACACCAAATTTATCTTCAGAAGCCTTGCGGCCTTCGTTGACCAAATTTAAGTTGGAATTGATCGATTAAAAAATACTTGAATTAAAACTACATAAAGAAAACATAAGATATTAATTATCCAATGTACTATATAATATACATAATAAAAACCTCATTCTCATCCAACCTATAGTTTAAATTAAAAATTGTTGAATTAACACTACAAAATTTTACCGTCAATAAGAGACGTATAACATTACAAAATATGTATAACCATAAAGACTTACTAGAAAACAAAAATCATTAAACTAGCTAGTAGTTACATAAGTACATAGCCTACATTGTATATCCTCCTTAGTCAACAAAACATAGTCTCTCCTCAAACAAAATCCCAGAAATTATTTCAATTTAAATTTCAATCTTTTAAATCATAATTCTTGAATCACTAATTCATGGAGGATAGCCATAAACAAAACATAACCTCTCCTCAAACGAAACATAGCCACTGATTCTCCTCAAATAAAACATAGCCACCGATTCCCCTCAAATAAAACATGGCCACTCATTCTTCCTCATCACATATTCACTGAAGTACATAGTGAATGGTCCACTGATTCAGTGGACCAGTGAGTCGTTGATTGATTCACTTCAGTGAATCATTGATCAACTAAATGAATAGGTCGAACATTGAAGGGTTAATGACTCGAAATTATCTCAAAATAAACCAAAAGGCAGAGAAATGGATAATCGGAACACAAAAAATAATAATATACATCTAAACAAGCATACTTATAAGAAAACTAGAACTAATTGTAACCAAATACAAATTTATCATGAAATTAAATATGTAAAATTGATAAATAAGAAGATTGACTTAACAAATGTTTGATATGGCCGGAGAAGAGAGAGATGAAGGAAGAAGCCGGTGAAGCTCAACTTGGTATGTTTAAGATTGGTCTACTCGGGCAATCAAGAAATAGCCGACGAAATTAGGGTTTGTGGGGTCGGAAGCTTTTTTTGGATTCGGGGTTTGATCGGAGTGTGATTAGAGTGGGGTTTTAAGAATTAGAGTTAGGATGTCGTTGAGCTAAGCAATCGGGGAGGGGAGAGAGATAGAGAGGGAGAAATTTGGATTTTTTTTAGCATCCCGACCTGATTATGCATTTTTATTAGCCTATCGGGTCGGGTTTCCAACGAGTTAACGAGTTTATTCCGCAACCAAAATTCAACTTTAAAAAACTGATATTCTATAATACTGGCCGGTATTTTTCATACCATTATCAACCATGTGGCCGGCATATCAGGCAAAAATGATATCCGATAAAAAAAAATGCCCATCCAGTCTCGTTTCTTCATAAAATTTGATATACCGTCTAGTATACTAGGTATCAGTCGATATTTAGAGCACTGATAGTGATAGAAGAGAAAGCTATAGAGAATCAAGTTTTAACATAACTAGAAGAAGAATAGACTCATTTGGAGTGACAAGTAAAAGTTATGTCTATTATACCAAGATTAGCTTAGCTAATAGCTAGATCTCTTCGTAGGGAAGAATAACTTGGAGATTGGAAAACATGATAGTTGATTTTTCTTGCTGGAGAAAATTAAAGAAAGAGTTTCTTAATAAAAATTCACATTCTATATAACCACATTTTTTATGATATTTACTTAGAAAAAGTGAGATCAGTGATTTCTTGTTAAATATACATAATTTCTTGCCTTGAGTTCGAAGAAGAGTCTCAGCGATGATTTGGCTTCAATTGGAGCCAAACTTGAGTTTGGGTGCTGCTAGAACTCTAGCAGAGAATGAAGACGAAGAAGAAAAAAGAATAGAAGAATAGAGAGGATGCCGAAAATGAGAAGAAGGGAAGAGGTTATGTGCATATGGGTTCATGATATGGAGTTGAGGGTAGAGGAGTGGGGGATGATGGAGAAGGTATGGGAGGGTGTACTCTCCTAACCACTGTCTATTGCAATTTACAAAAGTGTTATGACATCATTGGTCTTCAATTGACGTTATCATTGGAAAAAAAAAAAGAAATGGAGATGAAGGAAGATATGGGTTTTAGAACGATAAGGTTGTTACACTATGTTTGTGTAGGAGAAAAGAAGCTCCTTTCCCCAATAAAAGGACCATTGTATGTCTACGCAAGTGAAAAAAGGTTCCTTCCTCTGTAGGTTCCTTTTCCCTTACAGTAAGGTTCGTTTTCCCAAGTGAGTCGTTTCTGTTGTACATCTACAGCAATTCTCTGAAGGAATTATCTAGAACTTTGAGTCTTTTACAACTTTAAAATTTAAATCTTACACTAAATAAAAGTCATCATTCATTGAATTATTACCTACTTTTATTGTCTTCTATATTTATCCAGAAAGCCATATTTATTTACAAATATACTTTAGAATGCCTAATTGAAAAATCTAATCTTGTAACGAGGTAGTAGGCGAATTCTACTCCAATCTACAACCAGCAACGGGAGACCAACATGCATACTCCATAGTAAGGGATAAGGAAATACTATTTACAAGAGAGGAAATTATGCAGTCTATTCCTATCCCTGACGTGTTAGAGAAAGAACCGTCATTTAGTGACGGAGTCAATGAAATACCAAGCAACTCCCGAGCATTCAAAGAGCTTTGCACCAACATCAAGGATTATGCTTTCAACGAAAGCTTTTTAAAAGTTGGCTATTTGAGATAGGAGTACGTTTTAGTGAGTTTATTTATCAAATATAACATTATACCGTCCTCTACAATAATAGAATTATTTGAGAGATGTGGTGTTATTGAATACAATTTTAGAACAACGCCTCTTCAATGTCGTTTCCATCATATACTCCATGGTAATTCAATGCATGGGCAAGTCCATGAATGTATCCAACACTCGAGAGTGGCAAAACTAGTTCCACTCTTACCGTCTCTGATAACAAAAATCTACATCAGCAACAGGATTATTGAATACAATTTTAGAACAACGCCTCTTCAATGTTGTCTCCACTCCATGGTAATTCAATGCATGGGCAAGTTCATGAATGTATCCAACTCCCGAGTGGCAAAACTAGTTCTACTCTTACCATCTCTGATAACAAAAATCTACATTAGCAATGGGATTAATTTGTCGTAAACTAGCTCGTTAATCCATCCAGTGCAACCATTCTTCTAATAATATAAAAGCAAAGTTTTGGTGTTTTAGCTGCTTCACTGAGATTTGTATAGCACTTTAGCATTTGTTTTTTCGAGATTGATGACATCATCATTCCATGTCAGAAATTTTTTCTGTCTTCTCCTAAGAATATATATATATATATATATATATATATATATATATATATATATATATATATATATATATATCAAACTGAAATTATTTATATGGGAGCTACTTGACATTTTCTTGTCAGTTTAAGAGGTCCCATGCCTTGTGCTATGCTTCCTCTGATGTTTGCTCTGTTTTATTGTTATTACTGGGTGATAACATTGGAATTTTGGAGCCTTAGATGGGTTCGAAGAATTGAAACGTCATACAGATTAGTAAGCTTTTCCTTTTTTTTTTTTTTTTCTCTCTCCTTCCAATCAATTGCATGGCGTTGTATGATTCTTTGAGGATCGACCTACTTCACGAGTCATTATTATGTTCGAGTTCTTATTCTATTGGAGTTTTTGAATATTTTGTTATATTTGAATTTTATATACAATTGATGCTAGCTTGTTTGTGGGGAAACAACGCTGTCCAGCAAAATAGATGAACCATTAGCCTCCCTTGCAACCCAAACAAGCATTTAAAGGAGCAAATATGAGATTGCATCATTAATTATAACAGAAATTCATTGATTTGAAAATTAAAGTTGCAAAACACTGCGCAGTTGTTGTTACTTGATTGCGTTGTCTATTTTATTTTTGTCTAGTTAGTACTGACATTGCAGTAAGGGGAGTCCTCTTTATGTTGCTTGATTCATTATGGTATATTTAATTAGAAATGCTGGGTTATTATGACTTTTTTTCAAGAAAAGTACTCCACCTTTCAATTTTTTATCTGATGCATTCTCGCTTTCTAAGCATATCAGAACTAATGAGGCTTTTGCTTGCAGCATGGCTGCAAACACATTTCAGCAGGCCTCTGGGTCCATAGAGGCACGTTTCTGGCATGGTAGCTCAAGCTGTTGTAACAGACGAAGAACATTTTCAGTCAAAATGTGCTCCAGGAGTCCTGCGATTCCTACAATTTGCACAGGAATAAACGGTGCCAGAAATAAGTTCTACTCGAGCTTCTACCGCACAATCTTTGGGTGATGCACATCAGTTACGGTCGATCAGCAACTCTAGTGATCATATGACAGCAAGTGAGTCCTTATACCTTTCTGGAATTGCATATAATTCCATCGCAACCATTAGCCCATAGGTTCTACATAGTAAGTCATTTTTAATGACTAAACTGTTAAATTAGAAGACTCTCTGATTTTTTTCTTTTTTCTTTTCTTTTCTTTTTTTTTTTTCAGATGAAACTAAACTGATGTTGCTGCGATCAATATGGAGTGGTGATTCTGTAGAGAAGTCAACAAAGACTTTGGAGGATGTAATAGAAGCGGGAATGAGAATAAGTAGCTTCCCTGTTGATGTCATCTACACATCTTCGCTGATGGGTGCTCAAACGACTGCTGTGATGGCCATGTCTCAGCATCCCAGCAAGAAGGTTTTTATCTTCTTCTGGATTTATTTTCTCACAATATATTATTGTAAATTTCGTATGTAAAATGTTGCTTTACTCACTATGTTTCGCTTTGCAGACTCCAATTCTGGAGGGAGATCGACATATTCCACTAATTGCTGCTTCGGCACTTCTCTCTTCGGATTTTTTCGCTTCAAACTCCAATACCTGGAGAGTTAGAAGTCTGGATTTATCTGCCCGGAGAGTTGTCCCTTACTTCAGGGAGCATGTAAGAATGCTTTTGGAGTTTATTTTTCTACTTCTCTAAGATAATCAAAACTAATTTAGTTTGAAGTCTGCTAGAATTTGCCTACTTTCGTAATGCAAAACTTCTATTGGGGAAAGTGAAAACAGTGAAACTTACTTATAAAAAGGTCTTGGCACAAACAATTACAAATTCTTGCATGTAGTCTCCCCCCTTTCATGGAATAGGATATGATCACTTTCCTTTTATTAGTTAATTGGACTTCTCCTCATTCATTAGAAAACTTGCAACTGATATATGAACGAACTTCAGGACAAAATATTTAATGAAAATGAAATGTATGTTTGAAAATGTTACGAAGGAATTATGCAAGTCCAGCCTAATAATTTTCGTATCAGAAAGCTATATGTTGATGTGCTAACTTTCTTCAATTTTATTGCACAGGGTACTTCTGTAATAAGTTAAATATAAAACTTTTCTGGCAATAAGTAATTGAATATTTAAAACTAATTCACTTAATGCTGAAACATCTAACGCTGAAGGCATTTCATCACAGATTGAACCTCAACTCCAAGCTGGGAAAAATGTGCTAGTCACTGTAAATGTCAATGCCCTGAGGTCAATCATCATGTACGTGGATAACCTAACTGCTGAAGAGGTGAGCCATGTTCGAAATACAACCTTAATTTGTATTGCTGGATGAATTATCTTATGTCTTTTAACTTTGCAAATATCTATGAAAACATAAAATGAATACTCTCTCGTAATAGGTGGTTGACCTTAAGATCGTGACTGGCATCCCTAAGCTATACATCTATGAAGATGGAAAGTTCGTCAGGCCAGGGAATAGGACCAACTGAGATTGGCGTCTATGCTTACACCGAGGTACACAACTTCATCCCTGTAACCTACTATGCATGTCCTGGTTTTTAATGGTTTTTGTTCATTTCATTGTGCTACCATAACTGTTATTGATGCCATGATCGGTTGTGTCAAAACGCAGATTTTGGCTCTGTACAGGCAGAAGGTGGATGAGATGCCAAATTGTCAGAATTAATTTCATTGTTATTCAATATACGAGGACCATTAAATACAGGAGTAAATTGGATATAATAGAAATGTATTTCTGCTGATGTATCTTAAAATGGTAATCTTTTTGTATAGATTGATACCGGTGACTGAGTGTTTCTTGCATTTTCCTTCTCCCCTTGCTTCTTTTTAATGATAGGCAATACCTCATTTGCCTAGGGGAATGCGAAGGAATACATATCTAGCTTGTATCTGATATGCACTGAAGGAATTTGTAAAAATGCAGCTAATTTCTGCACTTGGACCTGATACGGATATAAAATTTCAATTTCTTTTATTTTTCTGTTTCAGTTTTATGTTTTCATCAAAATTTGCATTGAGATCAATTTTCTGTTGATATATGTACGATATGCAGTTATGTACTATCAGTGGCTTATGTTTTGTTGAGGGAAGATGTGACATGCAGTAATAACTGTTATCAGTGGCTTATGTTTTGTTGGGGGAATATGTGATGCAGTTTCATGGGATGACTTCAACTCGCAGTATGCACAACAACCCAGGAAGAATGCTTGTTTTGCTTATTGATGTTAAAAGATAATTTGCAAATTACAATGCTTTGACGCTACAAAGAGTTAAAGGGTAGACTTTGTTTGTAGGCTAAGAGCATATAAAACTTTGTTCGCATGCAGATGATGAAATTAAACAAATCTAAAGAATGCGGTGGGAGTAGTTCTTTATTGATCTTGATCTTCAATTTTGCCCAATAACTTGGATTGGTTCTTTATATGTTTTTATATGATTTTGTTTGTTGTTTATTATAGAGAATTACTACTATATAAAAAATAATAAAATTAGAAAGATATGTTGTCACTTTGAACCAGAAAGGTGATATTAGATAAGAAAACCAAATTGATATTTATATATATAAACAGTTTACTTCAGAAAAGAAAAAGAATTATATATAGGTATAGATACAGTAATAAGATTAAATCTTATTACCTACTGTTATTAATTGAATCTAGAGACATAACAAAGATATTTAATCGTAATTGATTTAAATTAGTTTATTTCCTTAGGAAAGAAACAGAATATCTATATACTTATAATATATATATATATATATATATATATATATATATATATATATATATATATATATATATATATATATATATATATATATATATATATATATGAGTTATTAGTCGATTTATCTAAGCAGAACAATGTAAAATAGAATTAAAGTACTTTACTGACTGGGAGACGATTGTATGTAGAAGATGAATGAAGATTGGATGAAAATTGGTAGATGATCGAGGATAGCATTGGACACTATCTCCTTAAAACCGATTCGCTCTCCACCGATATGCTTCTGAATTATAATGGGCATCAGTCTCCCAGAGTACAATGATCTATCTGCAACAGGAAGAAAGCTGCAATCCTGTTGCCTCTGACAAATCTGATTAAAGAATACTCTCTATTTTGTATGGTGTAATGCATGACAGAAACATAACTATTCTTCTTAAAATAGAAAACTGCTGTCTAGAGATAAAGTTTTTCTGATTGCAGAAGAAGGAAGAAGAAAAGAAAAGAACTGTATTAAATGAGTCTTAACCAGGGCCTATTTATAGGCTTTCAGACTAATAGACGCCACAATTAGGTTAATAGTTATAACCGTTTAACGGTAATTGTTAACGGATGACCGTTGGATCCCACTAGTCGGATCCTAATAGCTAACAATCCTTAACGGCTCCTCAGCTCCTCGCGATGATGCGTACATGCGAAGTGCCAAGTGCGCCACTAAAGCGCACAATGCCCCCTAAATGCCCATTCGCCCTCACACACGCGTGCGCATGCGCATGTGAGCAGTGCGTAGCACCGCCTATGGTGCTCAAGATTTCTTCTCTTCTTACATAAGCAATGACATGGAACAAAAAAAATCATATATAAACCCACATCCTAACAATACTTTAACCGATGTAGGCCTATTTTTTCCCTTTTGTTCTCTTTGCTATATATTCCACTTTGAAGCCATTTTCCATTTACCTAATTTATTTATTTTTGAATTAGTGAATTGGCTAAAAAATTTAATGTTCAAACATCATGAATTCAACAATTCCCAACATGAATGAAATGGCTTAAGACTCTAATGCAGTTAAACAAAGATTAAATAGAAAGTTACCGCATTGGGAGAGGTGGCTTTTAGCTTTGAACCTTCCATAGTAAAATATTATCGAGTTTACTGCTAACCAGTGAACATGATATTTTTGAACTGTTCAGCTTTTGATGTAAATTAAGACAATAATATTCACACAATTTCTTTCAACTTTAGCAGATTCTTTTTGTTGTGCTATTTTGGCCCTAGACAACCTGGTAATTATGTGAGTGCTCTAGAGAACTTAGCTTTTGTATGAGTGATCTCTTATTAAGAGTATCCTACCATACTCCACTTGGATTTTCAGGATATAAGTTCATTAAAAACTTAGCTTATCCTTATACATTACAGGTTACTCACTATTTACAATAGGAATGAGATAGGAATTATTTCCTCAGTGATTCGTACAAGTCCCCCAATAATTCGGTTGTCCCTTTGAATCTAAATCTTGGGATCTCCAGTTAGTTAGGTTGAATTGTCATTATAGAGTTAACTCTATTTAGCAGGCTGTAATCTCATTCCTCTCAATAAGTTATATACTTTTTTTTGGTCAAACATTTTGTTAATGGATCTGCAATATTATCCTTTGATTTTATATAATCAAGAGATATTATTTCATTGGTAAGCAGTTGTCTTACAATATCATGTCTATGACGTATATGTCGTAATTTTTCATTATATATTACATTTTGTGCCCTTCCAATTGCTGATTGACTATCACAATGGATGCAAATTGCTGACACAGATTTAGGCCATATTGGAATATCTTGTAAGAAGTTTTGAAGCCATTCTGCTTCTTCTCCAACTTTATCTAAAGTAATAAACTTAGATTCCATAGTTGATTTAGCTATATATGTTTGTTTTGAAGATTTCCAAGAGATGGTCCAATAGTAAAGACATACCCACTAGTGAATTTTACATCTTTAGAACCCATAATCTAATTAGTATCAGTGCATCTTTCTATCATTGCTAGATATCTTGTATAATGCAGCCCATAGTTAGCAATGGACCTCAAATATTTGAGTACTCTAACTATTGTTTTTCAGTGGTTCTCTCCTGTTTTACTTGTAAATCTACTCAGTTTGCTTACTGAGTATGCAATATAGGTCTTGTACAGTTCATTAAATACATAAGACTGCCAATAATTTTAAAATATTCTAATTGTAATATATTAGCACCTGTATTTTTTTATAAGATGTAAACTCATATCCACAGGTATTCTAACTGTATCATTATTTTCCTTATCAAAATTTTCGAGTATCTTCTCGATATAATGTGATTAGAATAAGGTATATCCATTAGATGTCTAGTTAATTTTTAGACCAAGAATAATATCTGCAATATCTAAATCTTTCATATCAAATTTTCATGTATTAACATAATTTTTACCTCTTTAATTAAAGTGACTGTACTGCCGGTGATAATCATGTCATCCACGTATAGACATGCAATGACATAGTTGTGCACATTTCCTTTTGTATATACACATTTATCATATTCATTATAATGAAATCCATTTGACAACATAACTTGGTCAAAATTTTTATACCATTATTTAGGTGTTTGTTTAAGTCTATAGAGTTGTTTAAGTCCAAAGAGTGACTTAACAAGTCTACACACATTTTTTTTCTTAATTTGGAACTACAAACCCTTCAGCTTGTTCTATGTAAATTTCTTCATCTAATTCACCATTCAAAAATATTATTCTTACATCCATTTGATGAAGCTCAAGATTATATAATGCTGCTGATAAGTATCATATATTGTATTTTTCCTCCCATACTTTATCTATTTTTGTATATAAATAATTGCTACTCGGGTATATTTAGTGTGTTTTTATAGGTAACAAAGGATTTGTATAGAAGAGAAGAAGATAAAATGAATTTGTTAAGAATACGAGCAAAAAGAGTCAATCATGGTGAAGACAGAAACTCAAGAGCAGCAGTAGCAGATTCAAGAGCATATTCGGCTAAGATAAAGTTTAAATTTGAAAATTTCATATAGGGAACATTTGTATATCTCAGAATTATCTTCGAAACGAGTCCAAGAATAGATCAATCCGAGTTTGGATGCAAAAGTTATGGCCATTTTATTGAAGCACTGTAGAGTGGAAAATTCAATCCAGCGGGTTACGGGTGTGCTGAACTTAATTTCGGGGTTTGGACCCGAAAATTAGTATTTTATGCCATCTAAACTCAACCATTGGTTTCTAATACCTATGGATTGGATTAAAATTATATATTTTGAGATTAGTTTGTGATTGGATTAGGATCATATCTTTTGTATTGAGTTTGAGTATGAGTAGGATTGTATTTGGGTTATAAATACCCCATGAATCCTTGTAAATTAGGGGAGAGCTTTTTAGGTGTAATTTTAAATTAATTTTTATTAATAAAATTAGGGTTTTTCTGAAGGGGTGGCGGCCACAATATCGTGCTCCAGAGGTAAGCCATTGCTTTCTAATCTTTATTTGCTTTTTAGATAGATTTAATTGCTTTCTAGTATAGATTTATTTGCTTTCTATATTAGATTTTATTGCTCTCTAAAATAATGAGTAGCTAATTAGTCTAGCTCTAGGACGTAGATGAAACTAAGATCTACCATGTAATTACTTTCTAATATTTTTCTTCTTAAATAAAATTAATAAAGACATGATTTTTCTATAAAAAGGTTAAAATACAAAAACTCAAAGATTAAGGCTTTGATAGGTTATACTTGAATTAGGTTTCTTGATAGCCTATGTTTAGTTAGGATTTGGGGTTGTTGATTTTATCTTTTTCATTGAATTATCTAAAGATTTAGTTTGTTTTTATGAAAAGTAGTATTTTTGATGAGTTATGCTTGCACACCACTTGATAGCTCATGCTTAGGGCACTTTGAATAAAGATTAAACTAAAAAGATCAAATTTTTATGAGAGAAGAAGATAATAGAAGTAAGAACATGATTGGAAACTAGTGAATTCTAGATCCTAGGCTAATTAGAACAATCAAATTTCAACCCAAAATTCTTTGTTAAACTGTTAGACTATAGAATTAGTAAGAATCGCAAAACACCTTAGATCCCTGTGGGACGACCTGTACAGCGCTACACTGACACTGTGCGTTTGCAGTTAAATTATCACATCAAGTTTTTGGCGCCGTTGCCGGGGATCGACGGTGTTTTTCTTGCTTTTTCTGACGTTTTACGGGTTAACAGTGTGTGTTGAGTGTGCAGGGACTAGAAAGTACAGATACAGGAAAAGAAACAGGACGAGCTAAGCGGTTTGAGTTCACGACAAAAAGTAGAGAACCAAATTCTCTCTTTTCACCGCTAATTAGCGGCATATACCACTATTTAGCGGTACTTAAGGTACGAAACGCCACAAAATTTTTCTGACATCTGTATTTCATTCTCTGGTTCAGTAAAAAAAACAAAATTTTTTTTTTATGTTTATTTCTTTTCCATCTCTCTCCCTCTCCATCTTTTTCAAAAAAAAATAAAAAAAAAATGTTTCAAAATCAAACTCGATGTTATCATTGTCGTGATCCATATTATAATTATTATCAGTGTCCATGGATAGGAAGTTCGCTAGGACTAGGTCATAATCAAATTTACGATAAATATAATGAACCTACGAGCGCTTCTTATACACAAAATTACAATTATGAATGGATGAATAATTCTAATTTTGCATATAATTAAGAGCCATATCAAGAGAATCCTCCATCTGATCCTTTCTTTATGGGCTATTCATCTTCATGTTCTACATTCAATCATGAACAAGATATTCAATTGAACATGTTAGATGAAAGATTAAAAAGATTATAAGCGAGATATGCATGTCATGAGAAGCTATCTCCAACCACTTCATATCTGTCATCAAATATGTACATGGATCCATCATATCATTCTTCAAATTTCACTCATGATCTCGAGATGCAATCATTTGAGAAAAATATGGAAAATTACGATCATGAGTCTGAGGAACGAAGACGTAGAATAGAGGAAGATATGGAAGTTTTGCTAAAATCATCATCTCAAAAATCATCCTCTAAAATTGAATCTTGTATGGAAAATCTTCTCAAAGCAATTTCTCAAGCTAAACTTTTTATAGATCAACTATCTAATAGTTTGAACATATCTGACTCCAATGAGCAATCACTCCCGTCATCTTCTGAAGTAGATATGATTCAAAATGAATTAAATAGTTTTGTGCATGATGAGTTTATAATTCAACATTGTGATCAACCTATTTTAGACTATTGTGGCAATAATTATAAAGAAACTAATGATAAAGAAAATATTTTGCTTGACGGTGAGCTTGCTAGTGACACATTATTATTTGATTATTTTGATGGAAATTGTGAAAAAATTTGTGAAGAAGAATTTTTATCCATTCATAATAACTTGACTAATGATAAGTCTACTAGTATGACATTTTCTTTTGAGAATTTTGATGACAGGTTTGAATAAAATTTACATGACAAGCCCCTAATAATTGAGAAAAGGAAGGAACATAAAAAAGAAGAGGTTATGGTACCTAATGATTTGGAGGGACGATCCAAAATCGAGCTCATGATTCCGCTACATCAAAGTGAGTAAGTTATTTCACACGTTGATCAAACCAAAATACTTACTGCCATGAAAGATGCTCATGGGTCGAATATGAACGTTAAAGGTACGCTTTCTAACCTCAAAACTTTACTATTGAATAAAAGAAAGAAAGATAGAAATAAATTGAGAAAAATAAAAAATAAGATGGAGAGATTAAATGCAAAATTGACAAAAAGGCTAAATTCATCCATATCAAAACATAAAAGGACACATTATGAGAGTGGAACCATTTGAATTTTCTAATAAGTGTATAATATTTGTATAATAGTTTTCTTTTTTTTCATTTATCACCCTTGGTTGTGTATGAGGGCATACACAAGTTTAGGTGTGGAGGAGTGGATTAGGAGATTTTTATTTTTTAGGATTTTATTTTTGTTTTTAGGATTTTGTTTTTTTAGATTTTTTGATTTCTTTATTTTACACTTTGGGTATTTTTTAGGGTAACTAACTGAAAAAAATAAAAAAAATTAAAAAAATTAAAAAAACTGAAAAGAAAAATAAATTAAAAAAACTTATGTATTTTTTATCAATAGATCAAACTACTTACAGATAAAGGAACAAATTTAGATTTGAAATTGGACAGGAGAGTAGATTGCATGATACACTTTGAATTTTATGAAAAAGATCAAAATCCAAAAAATAAATATTGCTAACAGTAGTTTTGAGGCAAGTATACATCTATTTTTCACTTCACAATAGTTTATTAGATTAAGGACAAAGATGATAACGATTGAGTAAGTTTTCTCTCCCTAAACAAAAAAAAAGAGAAAAAAAGAAAAAAAAAGTGAGAATAAAATAATGGGGTGAGCCTGGTATTAAGGCAATATCCTCAAGAGTGAAAAAAAGAGTATGATCTGAGTAATCGGGTACTTTGTGCCTAAGTAAGCGTAAATATTCGCATGAAAGGTAAAATATTCTAAAAAAAAAAAAGAAAAAAGAAAAGAGTATGAACCAAGTAATCGGGTATGTTGCGCCTAAGCAAGCGTGAATATTCGCATGAAAGGTGAAATATTCTTAAAAAAAAAGGAAAAAAAAAGAAAAAAAATTGTTATGAGAGAGGAGATGAATCATGAGTTAGAGTTTGAGTCTAAGGCCGAAATAAACTATTACACGTGCACGTAGTTGTATAGGAGCCAATGAATTATCTGTTAGTATGTATTGAAAGATATGATTTAAATTTTTGATTAAAATGATAAGTGTATCTGATATGATGCTCGATTTTAAAATTGATAATCTAAATGCATTCTTGAGTTTTTATATTAGTGAGATTAATTGACGAAAATATCATAAAAAAAAAATTTCTTTCCTTTGTATAAAATTTCTATTTTTCTTGATTTTCGGTTATCCTTATTTTTTTTTCTTTATTTCTTAATCTATTTTCTTCATGAATTTTGTGGGTATATGCACTGCAAACCCTCACGAGACAACACTCGTCCACTAGAGTAACATAGGGGTTTAAAGGCTTATTGCACGTGCTAAGTGCAATCGTGATTCCTGCGAAAGTGAGTTAGGATTTTTCTTTTTCTTTTTAGGTTTAGGTTTTGCTCGAGGACTAGCAAAAGATAGGTGTGGGGGTGTGATAAGTATCATATATTGTATTTTTCCTCTCATACTTTATCTATTTTTGTATATAAATAATTGCTACTCGGGTATATTTAGTATGTTTTTATAGATAACAAAGGATTTGTATGGAAGAGAATAAGATAAAACGAATTTGTTAAGAATACGAGCAAAAAGAGTCAATCATGGTGAAGACAGAAACTCAAGAGCAGCAGTAACAGATTTAAGAGCATATTCGGCCAAGATAAAGTTTAAATTTGAAAATTTCATATGGAGAAGATTTGTAGATCTCGGAATTATCTTCAAAACGAGTCCAAGAACAGATCAATCCGAGTTTGGATGCAAAAGTTATGGCCATTTTATTGAAGCACTGCAGAGTGGAAAATTCAATCCAGCGGGTTACGGGTGTGCTGAACTTAATTTCGGGGTTTGGACCCGAAAATTAGTATTTTATACCATCTAATTTTAACCATTGGTTTCTAATACCTATGGATTGGATTAAGATTATATATTTTGAGATTAGTTTGTGATTGGATTAGGATCATATCTTTTGTATTGAGTTTGAGTATTAGTAGAATTGTATATGGGTTATAAATACCCCATGAATCCTTGTAAATTAGGGGAGAGCTTTTTAGGTGTAATTTTAAATTAATTTTTATTAATAAAATTAGGGTTTTTCTGAAGGGATGGCGGCCACAATACCGTGCTACAGAGGTAAGCCATTGCTTTATAATCTTTATTTGCTTTTTAGATAGATTTAATTGCTTTCTAGTATAGATTTATTTGCTTTCTAGATTAGATTTTATTGCTTTCCAAAATCATGAGTAGCTAATTAGTCTAGCTCTAGGACGTAGATGAAACTAAGATCCACCATGTAATTGCTGTCTAATATTTTTCTTCTTAAATAAAATTAATAAAGACATGATTTTTCTATAAAAAGATTAAAATATAAGAATTCGAAGATTAAGGCTTTGATAGGTTATACTTGAATTAGGTTTCTTGATAGCCTATACTTAGTTAGGGTTTGGGGTTGTTGATTTTATCTTTTTCATTGAATTATCTAAAGATTTAGTTTGTTTTTATGAAAAGTAGTATTTTTGATGAGTTATGCTTGCACACCACTTGATAGCTCATGCTTAGGGCACTTTGAATAAAGATTAAACTAAAAAGATCAAATTTTTATGAGAGAAGAAGATAATAGAAGTAAGAACATGGTTGGAAATTAGTGGATTCTAGATCCTAGGCTAATTAGAACAATCAAATTTCAACCCAAAATTCTTTGTTAAACCGTTAGACTATAGAATTAGTAAGAATCGCAAAACACTTTAGATCCCTGTGGGACGACTTGTACAGCGCTACACCGATACTGTGCGCTTGCAGTTAAATTATCACATCAGCTGCAAAAGCAATTATTAATGTTATGAATGTTATTCTTGTTACAGGTGAATATGTATCAAAATAATTTACACTTTCTTTTTGTCTATAACTTTTTACTACAAGTTAAGATTTGTATTTATTTATAAACCCATCAGGTTTTATCTTTCTCTTAAAGATCCATTTATAACCAAATGATTTACTTCCTGGAGGAAGATCCATAGGTTCCCATGTGTGATTTTGAATAATTGATTCAATTTTACTATTTATGGCTTCTTTCCAAAACGGAGCTTCAGGTGTGGACATAGCATATTTATAACTTTGAGGTTCTTTTTTTAACAAATATGTCAGAAAATCCAGACCAAATGATTTATTAACATTGGACCTTTTGCTCTGTCTAGGTTAATCCTTATTACTTTTATTTTCAGAATCAGATTTTATTTCTCTTATCGCATCACAAGTCCTTTTAGGAGAATTTGATTTATATTCTTTACTAGAAAAAATATTCTTAAAGAATGCTGCATTCCTAGATTCAATAATAGAGTACTTATATATCTCTGGATGATCTGATTTGAAAACAAAGAAACGATATGCACTGTTATTATATGCATATCTAATGAATATACAATTAATTGTTTTAGGCCCAATTTTGGTCATTTTACGAGCAAGAATTGCAACTTTTGCAAGACACCCGCACACTCTTAAGTATTTCAGGTGCTCGACCTGTCCATAATTCATAAGGTGTTTTTTCTAATTTCTTTTGGGGTATTTTGTTGAGAACATAATTGGTAGAAAGCATAGCTTCCCCTCACATATTTTGGAGTAAACCAGAACTTATTAACATGACATTCATTATTTTCTTTAAAGTTTTGTTCTTACGCTCCGCAATTCTATTTTGTTGAGGAGTGTAAGGAACAGTTGTTTGATGTATAATACCATGATCAGCACAAATTTGTGCGAATAGTGACTCATATTCACCACCTCTATCACTTCTTAGCATTTTCATCTTTTAGCTAAGTTGGTTATCGACTTCATTTTCTTATTGTATAAACATTTTAATTACTTCATCTTTGATTCTTATTAGATATACATAACAATATCTAGTACAATCATCAATAAAAGTAATAAAGTATTTCTTTCCACCTTTAGTTTGAACAAATTTTAAATCACTTATATCTATATGAATTAATTCTAGTGGTTCGGTACTAGGTTCTATAGAATGAAATGAAAGCTTAGTCAATTTTTATTCAACACATATTTCATATTTATCATCAAACTTTATATTAAAATTAGACAACATATTTAAATTAATTAGTTTTTGCAAAGTATAATAATTAACATGATATAATCTACCATGCCCGATATAAGGTGACTCGGTCATATAAGTAGAAGAATCAATTTTAATATTATTAATTTCAGGCGCAATGGTCATTACATTTATTTTAAACAGACCATCAGTCATGTATCCCTTAGCTACATATACACCATTTTTGTAAGTACAAACTTATCAGACTCGAATACAAACCTAAATCTTTTCTTAATACAAACCTAAATCTTTTCTTACTCAAAACTGAACCAAAAACCAGATTCTTGCAAATATCTGGTACATGAAGTACATTAGTAAGAGTAAATTTTTTTCTGAAATCATCTTTAGTATTATGTTTCCTCATCCTTCAACCTTGGAGGTTGCAGAGTTACCCATGTAGAGTAATTCTCCTTCTATAGATTCATATGTGGAGAACATTCATTTGTCGGCACAGATGTGAGATGTAGCTCCAGTGTCCACCCACCATTCATTGGAATTGCCACCAATTAGGTTAACTTCTGAGACAACAGATGTAACATTTATATCTACATTTGCATAAAGATTTTCCTCTTCGGCCAAATTTGCATTAGGATGCTTCTTCTTCTTTGAAGAATTTGGTGCCTTGCACATAAGGCAGCCTTTTACATGATGTCCAGGCTTGTCGCAGTTATAACTCTTGCCATTGATCCTCTTCGAGTCACCATTCTTAGAGCCTTCATCGTTTTGCTTTCTCTTCTTATCATTAAACTTATTGGAATTTTCCATCACGTTATCTATAGAAACAGAGTATGGTTTCTAATTTTCTTTTCAGAAATACAGTTATTTTCTTCAATCCTCAATCATACAATTAGATTTCAAGTGTCATTTCTTTACGTTTATGCTTTAGATAATATTTGAACTTACAAGATGGTGGCAATTTTTTAATAATTGCAGCCACTTAAAATGATTCACTAATAGTCATACCGTCAGCATAAATTTCATGAATGTTCACTTGAAGATCTTGTACTTGATTGATCACATTTTTAGAATTAACTATTTTATAATCCAAAATCTTACCAACTACATATTTTTTAGAGGCAGCATCTTCTGCATTATATTTCTTATCTAAAGACTTCCAAAGTTCCTTAGCAGTAGCAATTAAACTATATACATTATATAATTTATTGTCTAATCCATTGAAGATATAATTCTTACACAAGAAGTCAGCATGTTTCTATACATCAACCACTTTTACAGACTGATCATCTCCTTCAAGAGTTAGCATAGTTTCTTTCAGGTACTTCGCCAGATTTAATATTGTGAGATAGAACAAAATTTTCTGTTACCATCTATTAAAATCTGACTACTAAATTTATCTGGTTTCTCATACTGGCTTGAGAGCACAGTTGGAGTATCATGACAAAAGTTACCACAGTGGACATATCAGATGCAGATACAGTGGTCATCTACAAACATAAAATTTATCTATTTTATTTTTGTAATAAATTTAAAACCTTAAAATTAGTGCTCACTTTAGTTATCAGAATATCAATTTAGATTTAAAATAGTTCTTTCTTTCTCTAAACAGAATGTAACAATTTCTATTTGCAAAAGCAAATAATTTAGATATGAAATAATTTTGTGTTATAACTATTATGATAGAGATCTAAATTTTCTTTAGTTACACAATAATATTAAATTCTATCTAAAAGAATCGGTTTTAAGATTGTTGTTTATTTATTATAGACAGAGTTACTACTGTATAAAAAATAATAAAATTAGAAAGATATGTTGTCTATTTGAACCAGAAAGATAATATTAGAGAAGAAATTCAAATTGATATATATATATATATATATATATATATATATATATATATATATATATATAGTTTACTTTAGAAAATAATTAGAATTATTTATAAGTATAAATAATGTAATAAGATTAATAAATTTAAATCTTATTCCTACTATTATTAATTGAATCTAGAGACAGAACAAAGATATTTAATCTGAATTGATTTAAATTAGTTTATTGCCTCAGGAAAGAAGCAAAATATCTATATATCTATTATATATATATATACATATATATATATATATATATATATATATATATATATATATATATATATATATATATATATATATATATATGAGTTATTAGTCTATTTATCTAAGCAGAACAATGTAAAACATAATTAAATTACTTTACTGGTTGGAAGATGATTGTTTGCAGAAGATGAATGCAGATTGGGTGAAAATTGGTAGATGATCGAGACTAGTATTGGACACTATCTTCTTAAAATCGATTCACCCTCCAGCAGTATGCTTTTGAATTACAGTGGACATCAGTCTTCTAGAATATAATGATCTGTCTACAACAGGAAGGAAGCTATAATCATGTTGCCTCTGTCGAATCTGATTAAAGAATACTCTCTATTTTGTATAGTGTAATGCAAGATAGAGAGAAAAAAAACTGCTGTTTGGAGACAAATTTTTCTGTCTACAGAAGAAGGAAGAAGAAACGAAAGGAATTGTATTAAATGAGTCTAAATAGGGCCTATTTATAGGCTTTCGAACTAATAGATGCGATAATTGGGTTAACAGTTATGACCGTTTAACTGTAACTGTTAACGAACGACCGTTGGATCCCAACAGTCAGATTCTAATGGCTAACAATGTTTAATGAACTAAGTGCTAAGTGCGCCACTAAAGTGCCCAATGCGCCCGGACGGTGCATAGCACCACCTGTGGTGCTTAACGTTTCTCCTTTTCTTTTATAAGTAACGATATGGAACAAACAATCTTATATAAACTCCCATCCTAATAACACTTTAACCAATATGTGACTATTTTTTCCCTTTTGTTCCCTTTGCCATGCATTCCACTTTGAAGCCATTTTCCATTTGCCTAATTTATTTATTTTTTAACTACTGAATTGGCTCAAAAATTTAATTTTCAAACATACATGAATTCAATAGATTTGCCATAAATGTGGGATGAAAAATCCTAATCACCAATTGAGAGTTAGATGGAGCAACTAATAAATAAGAGCAACATCAGAAGAGCTGCCCATATCGGCATGCTTGTCACCATCCCTTATTGGCAGTGAAAATTTCTAAGTAAATAGGATTTTCCACAACAGAAGGCGGAGCTAACTCAATAGCTCCATGTCTGGCTATTTTTAGCCTCGCGGTTGAGTAAACGCGGAGATGTTCAATAGCTTCGCGTTAGCTCCGCGCACTGGTTATTTAGCGCCACATTTTGATGCGATTAAAACTCCGCATGAGCAGATTTCATCAGAATCTCAAATTGATTGAGATTATGATTTTGGATTATCCAAATACCAAATCAAGTCCAATCAGAATTCTAAATCAAGAGATTTAAATCAATATTAAATATTTGATTGGAATCCTTGATGAGAGCAAATTCTATTTAGATAGAAACTCTCAAATCTTCCTGGGGCTATAAATATCTTCTTGGTGAAACCCTAGGGGTCCTTTTTTTGGCTTTAGTCTTCTTTTTGGCGTCTGAAATCTTCTTTGTGATCCTTTGGCAATTCAAGTACGCGAGAGAGCCTTGAAGCCTTTTGTGATCGTCTTTCTCAGTATCTCAGAGAATTCAAGTTATGCATAGAGCTTTGGATTCGTGAAGAGTAAAGACTAAGAAGATCATCTATAGTCGGCCGATATCTTCAAAAAAGAAGATTTCAACGTACCGATCGTCCAAAGGAACTGCTTGACTGATCCCATCGCCACTGATCCCACGTTTATATTGTAAAAGAGAGAGATTGCAGTATAAAATCCTCTCGTTTGTTCTCTTTATATCTCTTGTTCACTTTCATTGTAATTCAAGCTTATTCAATGGAAGGAAGCAAAGGAACTTTTGCGGCGAACAAACTGGCGACCACAATGGGAGCCATCTCTTTCACCGATGAAGAAATTGTGGCGCAATCGGACGTTGATATGATCGGATCCGAAGTAGACACGCTGGTCGTTGAAATCGACCAGCAGAAGTACGAGGAGTTCCTCTCCTCTGGATCAGGTGACTTGGATGAGACACGACACTATCGTCGCATTTACTCCAATGCCCGAGCGACGGGTAGAAAGGTATCCACCGAGAGACGGGGATCCTTGGAGACTGCGGCTATAGGGCCGGAGTTCACACAAGAAATCCTAGCCGAGGATGAGCTTCCGACTGCCGAAGAAGACCTGGGGACTGGATTGACTAGAACCCAACTCCGAAACAAGAACCGGAGAGGAGGCGTAGAGCCTTCAAAGCCCGCCTTGGACGCGGAGCTAATACTAGAGGATGCGAGGCTATGGTCCCTCGCAAACTGGCTCGCGCTACCCGCGAGACCAGTCTCTACCACGTTAAACGCGAAGTTACAACTTGCCTTAAAAGCAAGGAAAAGTCAGTGCATGATATTCCGCGCGAGGCTACCTCTGAGCTTAGCAAGAGACGCGAAGCCAACGAAGTTTGCGCTAGTCGCAAAATATCTAACACTCGCGAGAAACGCGAGTATAAAAATTTTGTAAAGCCAGCGTGTGATTCTCCACGCGAGGCTGATACTAAGCTAAGCGAGAAACGCGAGGCTACTTGCGAGAAACGCAAGACTTATGACACTCGCGAGAGACGCGAATATAAAAATTCTGTAAAGCCAGCGTGTGATTCTCCACGCGAGGCTGATACTAAGCTAAGCGAGAAACGCGAGGCTACTTGCGAGAAACGCAAGACTTATGACACTCGCGAGAGACGTGAGTATAAAACTTCTGTAAAGCCAGCGTGTGATTCTCCACGCGAGGCTGATACTAAGCTAAGCGAGAAACGTGAGGCTACTTGCGAGAAACGCAAGACTTATGACACTCGCGAGAGACGTGAGTATAAAAATTCTGTAAAGCCAGCGTGTGATTTTCCACGCGAGGCTGATACTGAGCCAAGCGAGAAATGCGAGGCCAGTAATGCTTGCGAGAAACACAAGATATCTAATACTCGCAAGGAACGCGAAGATGATTGGCAAATTGTTGTCAGTCGTAGAAATCGCGCAAGACGTGAAGTTATGACTTGTGATAACCACAAGGGTAAGCCAGCATATAGGAAGTTTATTCCACGTGAAGCTAAGACTACAGAAGAGAAACTTCTGAAAACACGCCAAGCCAGCGTAAAACGCGAGGCTGGCGTGGATAAACGCGGAGCTACTCTTCAGGCTCGCGATAGTAAATGCGGAGCTATTCTTCAGGCCCGTAATATAAAACGCGAGGCTACTTCTAAGCCTCGCGAGGATCAATACGACTACAGAATCAGGGTTGATTAGTCAAAGAAGCTTCAGTGGGTTCCTAGATCCTCTCAAAAGTCAGATGGACTTCATGATTCCATGGTTAAAGGATCTGATCTCATGGAGTATCTATCCAAAAAGAGAGGCATAGATCAAGTTCAAGCTGAACCTGTTTGTCACTATCAGCAGCTTATGACAGCGGTGTCCGCTGTAATGGACAACTGTGGCTGCAACAAGAGCAGGGTATCTGTGTTTGATCGATTAACCGAGTCGGACAAGAACCCTACAAAGAAACCAAAGACTGCTTCCCTAAGACAATGGAGAGTTGTAACCTCTAATATGGTGGGAAAAGGGAAGAAGATTGTAGAGACGGATAATGATTTAGAATCGAGCGATGAAGAACCTCATCGTGTCACTCGACTAAAATCAGGAGCCGTCCCGCCTCGAAATTATAAGAGGCTTGCAAGGGGTTCTTACGACGAGGACAGTGATAATTCAGCCATAGCCTTGCCTCGTTCCTCCGCATCGTCTCGACTACAGAAATCAGCGTCGCACATGGCTGACAAATCTGATGACATCAATCAGAGATTTGAAGCTCAAGAAAGAATGATTCGCGAGCAACAGAAGACGATTGAAGACCTTAAAGTCATGCTATCGAGATTTGTTGAGGATAATGCCAAAAAGGGCAAAGAAACTCCAAATGAAGAAGAACAGGAGGAGAAAGCCCACTCGATGCACGAGGACGAGGATAGATTTTCTTTCCATGATCCGCATGGAGAAAAGATTGAAAAATTACAGAATCAACTCGAAACTTTGATGCGTAAAAAGGAGTTGAAAGAGGCAGGAGTTTCAAGACCGTATCCTCCTGAATGGGATACGATACCATACCCACAGAAGTATAAGCCGCTCAAATTAGAGCCATATGACGGGAAGGGATCGCCCAGTCAGCACATCTATTATTTCTTGTCCCAAGCAGAATATTTGATGGGTAATGACCCCGTCATGACCAAAGTATTCACAAGTACTTTGCGAGGGCCTGTCTTTACTTGGTTCATGCAGCTGCCCCCAGGTACTATTAATACCTGGTTAGATGTAGAGAAATTATTTCTCTCACGTTTCTTCGAGGATGATACCGAGATTACGGTTCATTCTCTCCTTGCAACTAGACATGGGGAACAAGAAACGGTAAAAGAATTTATAGAAAGGTTCCGGGAGAAGTCCGTGCATTGCAAACATGGAATGGTTCAGGAAACTTTTGTCGGAACTTGTCGACACAATCTTAAGACCAATGTGCTCCTAAAAATGGGGGCCGTAGAGTCTAAGACTTGAAGGGATTTGCTCAAACAGGGAGAGCAAGCTGAGGACTTGATTCGTCGAGTTGAAGAATCTCGTGGATCAAGAAGTGCTGGGGGTAGTAAGTCATATACCCAAAATAGCGGCAATAAGAATAAAGGAAAAGCAGTGATGGCATCAGAAGCTGCTCCTCAGAAATCAAACCCTCCACCGAAGCCGAAGCCCCAAAGTCAGCAGGGCTCAAGGCAAAACAGACCGCAGCAGGAGAGACATTATACTTTCAAGGCGGAACAGACGCCTATCCTCTTTTACCTGCTCCAGAAAAAGGGAATGCTAAAACTTCCGGAGAATAAGAAGTCAGAAGACGTTGGTAAGACCAAAGATCCTAACTAGTGTCTCTATCACCGGAATGTTGGGCACCCTACTAGGGATTGTTTTCCCCTTACGAACAGAATCCAAACACTAATAGAAGCTGGAGTTCTAATGCTTAAGGAAGAGCAGAAGAAGGTCACTGCCAATATGGCAACCATAGTGGTTGGAACCCATGAGTTCCCCGCAGGAGTGACCCCAATCCCAAAGGGTAAGATGGTCACAAAGAACCTTGATCCTCATAACAAAGCCCAAGAAGGACTTGTCCCTGTGACGACCCAAAAGGGGGAAGTCATGTGGGTTCATCCCGATTTGCTAGAGGATGAGCAATGGACTACTGCAAGAGGTAAAGGGAAGAAGCGGACTGTTAATGTCATTTCTGCAGATATAAAGGAAGAATATATAGTTTCGGGAGCCTTCACAGATTCTGAAGAAGAACCCGAAACTATGGCCACTCATCAAGATGGAGCAGGCCCTTCCGGTACTTGATCCGGGAAGACATATCTTAAGGACTAAACTAGAGTAGAACTGAAAGACATCTATGCGGAACTCGCAAAGCTCGCAAAACAGAGACGACATCATTTCCAGAAGAATCCTATTAGAGATGAAGGAGACAAGGAGTCTACCTTCAAGTTTGACATAATTGCTCAGCTGGCCAACATTCTAGCATGAGTAACGCTTTATAAATTGTTGAGGTTATCAAAATCAACACGTGAAGCGTTAAGAGAGGCCTTGGCAGACTCTGAGTCATTCTTAGCTCAGATGTCGAGCCGGCTGATCATCAACAGGACTCTTGCCCCCACTGTCACCAAGTGAGGAGGCGAGTCCCACATATTATCTTCTCTCCAGAAGACATGCAGGTGAGGAATATAAAGCATAATAGACCTTTATATTTCACCGGATATGTCGGATCCATAAAGGTGGACCGAATTCAGATTGATCCGGATTCTGCACTAAGTGTCGTGCCCAAAAGGTTGATGCAGCTATTAGGGATTTCCCTCCATCGTCTGACACCAACCAATACAATGATATACGGGTTTAATGCCAATAATAGCCGTCCCCTCGGAAAAATCCGACTCCGATGTCAAATCGGGGATTTGAGGACGGAAGCTACATGCTACGTTATTGATGCAGATACCTCATACAACATTTTGTTGGGGCGGCCTTGGATCCACGCTTACATGATAGTCCCATCGACTCTCCACCAATGCATGAAATATTGTGATGAGGAAGGAGAGGTCCGGACACTAATTGCCGACAAGCAACCATTCAAAGGATTGGAGAATTACTTCACAGATGCTACACTTTATAAACCAGCCCATGAAGTCTCCAATGACGATCCTAGCAAACCTCCAAAGCCTGATGACAGTGGCAATGAAGCCAACACTGAGTACGAGCTTCCTGGAGAAGATGATGGGGGTGATTATGAAATCAACCCTCACCTAGATTTTAGTTTGAGTCTTGATAATATAGTGGATGTAATAGAGAGTGAATGAGTTATTAATGAAGACATAAAGTTAGTCTACGAGCATGCTATAGCTACTGAGTCCAAACCCTCTTGTACTTCCACTGAAGTGGATGGCTTATCCGAACTTGAAGTTTTGGCGGCATATCATTTGCCACTTAGGTCATCCCTCCTCTCCCGGTCTAAAATAGCTGAGGAAAAAGAACACTACTTCAAAGTGCCTCCACGGAGAGGATCCCAAAAGCCGATTATGTTCGGCAGGGTAATTACGTCACCCCGACGAAAACAAAGCAGTGAAAGTGATGAGCAAATATCACCCCAATTTCACCTGTATGAACAAAAATCCCAGCAGATGATGGAGAAGATGGGTTATAATTTTACCCAGAAACCGGGATTGAACTTTGGAAAAGGGCGACGGAACCTTATACCCTCGTTCAGACCGAGAGGAAAGAGCCCTGATTATTATCAGAAGACTCGCAGGGGGTTGGGCTATGTATCTACTCCTCCCTCATCACCCTCCAGACAAGAAGAGAGTTCTTCGACCAAGGAGGATACATCATCACCCAATCATGACTCGGATATAAGTATCGGCACTTGGTTTCAGTCCTTAACAGCCAATATGGTTTCAGCCGCCCTAGAAAGCGACGAGAAACCAATTGATGTTCAAGATGATTCCTGGGCTAAGCATATGGACACCCTCTGGGACGTCCGCTTTGAGCAGCGTGATCCGCCCACTGAAAACAAATTGATACAAGTCAACATTGGAACGGAAGAAAATCCGAAACCTATCTTCATAAGCGATACGCTAACTCCATTAGAAAAGGAGGAACTTATATCTCTTATTAAAGAGTATATAGATGTGTTCGCATGGAATTATGAAGACATGCCTGGGCTTGACCGTCAAATTGCCACACACCGGTTAAATATAAAAGAAGATGCCAAACCTGTTAAACAACAACAGAGGCATTTTTGACCGGAGTTGATGGAGGCAATAGTTGCTGAGGTCAATAAGCTTATAAAATCTGGATTCATCCGTGAAGAACAACATCCTGATTGGGTTGCGAACATAGTGCCGGTTCGTAAAAAGAACGGCAGAATCCGGATATGCATCGACTTTCGAGATCTCAACGCTGCATGTCCTAAGGATGAGTTTCCACTTCCCATCACCGACGTGATGATAGACAATACTTGTGGTTATGAGAAGATGTCCTTTATGGATGGCTTCTCAGGATATAACCAAATTAAGATGCACCCGGATGATGAAAAGCATACAGCTTTCAGAACACCGCTGGGGGTATACTGCTACACGGTGATGCCATTTGGGCTGAAGAATGCTGGTGCCACTTATCAACGTGCGATGAGCACTATATTCAAAGAACACCTACGCAAGATAGTAGAGTGTTATGTGGACGACTTGGCGATCAAAAGTAAAAATAAAGAGGACCACCTACAGGACTTAAGAACGGTCTTCGATCTCATGAGAAAACATCATTTAAAGATGAATCCCACTAAGTCATTTTTGGGGGTGTCGAGAGGGAAATTCCTTGGGTTCATAATAACTTCAAAAGGAATTTTCCTCGACCCTGAAAAGGTAAAAGCAATTAGCGAAATGTCACCTCCCCGCAATCTTAAAGAATTGAGGGGGTTACAAGGAAAGCTCGTCTATATTCGGTGCTTCATTTCCAACCTATCACGGCAATGCCAGCCATTCTCTAGGCTTATGAAGAAGGGGGTTTCTTTTGTATGGGATGAGACATGTCAACGGGCCTTTGATGACCTTAAAGAATACCTCACCAAACCTCCCGTTCTTATGGCGCCGGTCCCTGGGTAGCCCTTCCTTATATATGTAAGGCCCATGGATAATGCCTTAGGAGCATTACTTGCTCAATATAATGAGCATGGCCATGAACATGCCCTCTATTATCTAAGCAGGACAATGATTGGGGCCGAACAACGGTATACCCCGATTGATAAGGAATGTTTAGCCCTAGTGTTCGCTATTCAGAAAATGCGACACTATCTTTCTGGGCAAACAATTCATGTCATATCACGGGTTAATCCCCTGAAAATTGTGATGACAAAATCGGGGTCCTTAAATGGCCGATTGGCAAAATGGGCTCTGCTACTGTCGCCCTATGACATACACTTTGTTCCTCAAAAAGCAACGAAGGGACAAGCAATTGCCGATTTTCTTGCAGACCATCCAATTTGGTCTAATACTAAACAGACGTCAGAGGTCAACACAGTTAGCAAGGAACAAACATGGCAAATGTTCTTTGATGGTGCTGCCAGACGATCTGCTGCTGGAGTGGGGGTTGTGCTTATATCCCCACATAAACATATATTACCTAATGGTTACTCATTGACAGAACCGTGCACGAATAATGTGGCGGAATATAACGCACTCATTATCGGCCTGAAGATGGCTCTACAACTAGGGGTGAACTATCTAGAGGCATATGGAGACTCTAAACTCATCGTCAATCAGATGACGGGTGAATATGAAGTTAGACATGAAGCCCTCATCTCCTATTACCAGCTAGCCATTGAACTAGCAGGGTACTTTGAGCAATTTTACATCTCTCATATATCTCAGAATGAGAATGTATATGCAGATGCCCTTGCCGCATTAGCTGCAACATTGGCGATCCCTCCAGGTGAAGCTAAAGCATCACTATTGGAAGCAGAGAGCTCCTCCATCCAGATACTGTTCTTCAAAATAAAGAAGTATGCCAAGTAGGCTTAACTTTGGAACCCCGTGATTGGTGATTTCCATTTGTGGATTATGCTTTACATGGGATATTACTAGAAGATCCTAAGGAAGCCACCTCGATAAAGAGGAAGGCCCAAAGATTTTATTATGACCATAAGTTTCAGATTTTATATAGAAAGTCAAGAGATGGTCTGCTACTACGCTGCATATCAAAAGCAGAAGCAGAAAAAGTGCTGAGAGAAATACACGATGGAGTATGTGGAGCTCATCAGCCCGGTCCAAAACTTGGAGACCGTATAAGAAGGCTAGGATACTACTGGCCGAACATAATCTTGGAAGCAATGGCATACGCTAAACGGTGCCATGCATGCCAAATACATGCCAATTTTATTCATCAACCCCAAGAATACTTGCACAATACTGTTTCAAGTTGGCCATTTGAAGCATAGGGGATGGATATTGTGGGGCCTATAACTCCCCCGTCATTCAGAGGACATCGGTTTATTCTTGCAATAATCGATTATTTTTCAAAATGGGCCGAAGCCGTGCCCATGAAAGAGGTGAAAACGATAGATGTGATCAAGTTCATCAAGCATCATGTCATTTACCGCTTCGGCATCCCCCGACGGATTATTCATGATAATGGTCCGCAATTCATCAGTCAGGGATTCTCCAGATTCTGCAATAAGTTCAGAATCAAAGATATTGCTTCAACGCCATATAACCCCGCAGCTAATGGGTTGGCTGAAGCCTTCAACAAGACGATTATTAAACTCCTTCAGAAGTTTGTCTCTTTTAATAAACGAGATTGTAATGAAAAGTTAGGAGAATGCCTGTGGGCTTATCGCACCACTGTTCGCACCCCTACAAAAGCTACTCCATTCTCTTTGGTCTATGGAAGCGAGGCCGTCTTACCTCTCAAAATCCAGATTCCTTCATTAAGAGTGGCTTTAGCCACAAAGATGACGACAGAAGAACGTCATCATCAAAGATTGAAAGAATTAGAGGCGCTGAATGAAAAGCGTCTCAGGGCTCAACAACAAATTGAGTTGTATCAAGCCCGAATTTCTCAAACGTTCAATAAGAACGTTAAGCCAAGGACCTTTAAACAAGGAGACTTGGTTCTGGCTGTTAAAAGGCAATGGTTCTAACCCACAAGACTAAGGGTAAATTTGAACCCAAGTGGGAAGGACCGTTTGTTGTGGAGACAGTATACTCCAGTGGAGCCCATCGCTTAATGAATCAAAATGGCGACAGGATGATGATGCCGATCAATGGCAAATTTTTGAATAAATACTATTCTTAATATTCCTGGAGGTACGAGTCTCCCTTTTCTTAGGCATGCGCAGTTTGGCTTCTCTGACTTTAAACCTGGTGTGTCTGGTTCTCAAGTTTGAACCACCTCCAGTCTCTTCTTAGGCATGCGCAGTTTGGCGCCTCTGATCTAAACCTGGTGTGTTTGGTTCTCAAGTTTGAACCACCTCCAGTTTTTTCTTAGGCATGCGCAATTGAGCGCCTCTAACCTAAATTTGGTGTGCCCAGTTCAAGTTATGAGAGAGAGCCTTGAACCGCCTCCAATTTTTTTCTTAGGCATACGCAGTTTGGCGCCTCTGACCTAAACCTGGTGTCTGGTTCTCAAGTTTGGACCACCTCCAGTCTTTTGTTAGGCATGCGTAGTTTAGCACCTCTGACCTAAACCTGGTGTCTGGTTCTCAAGTTTGAACCACCTCCAGTCTTTTCTTGGGCATGCGCAGTTTAGCACCTCTGACCTAAATTTGGTGTGCCCAGTTCAAGTTACGCGAGAGAGCCTTGAGCCGTCTCCAGTCTTTTCTTAGGCATATGCAGTTTAGCGCCTCTGACCTAAACCTGGTGTCTGGTTCTCAAGTTTGGACCACCTCCAGTCTTTTCTTAGGCATGCGCAGTTTGGCGCCTCTGACCTAAACCTGGTGTCTGGTTCTCAAGTTTGAACCACCTCCATTCTTTTCTTAGGTATGTGCAGTTTGGCGCCTCTGACCTAAATTTGGTGTGCCCAGTTCAAGTTTTGCGAGAGAGCCTTGAACAACCTCCAATCTTTATTTTAGGCATGCGCAATTGAGCGCCTCTGACCTAAAAGGTATGAATTACCCAGCGCCGACTAGGCAATGGGGAGAGAACCAGTTTCTCGCCAACCCCTTCATGCTGGGGGTAAAAAGTATGAATTATCCAACGCCGATAAGGCAAAGGGAAGAGGAAAAGTTTGGCATTTAAGCCCAAACGAAGTTCTCGACAACTCACCATGTTGAGGGAAATAATATGGCTAGCCCAACTCAAACGGTAGTTAGTAAAGGCTAATCAAATCCGTTGATAGCTGGGGGTTTGCTAAAAATTTCATAAACCCTGTCATGTTAAACTCTTACCTCTGACAGTATGATTCGGAAAATTGTGCCTAAACAATACCAAAAAATAAATCATTTTGATGACAAGTTATCTGTTGTGCAAACAAATTCTGTAGCCAGCAGATAAAAGAATCAAATGATTATCTTTATTTCATCAAAAGAATGAAGTTACAAAAATTCTTTCTTTTATTACAAGTTCTTATTACAAAAAGAATGAAGAATAAAAGAATAAGAACAAAATTATGGATCTCCTAGGTGCTTCAACTTATTCATCATCTCGTCAATCACCTGACGACCATTTGCTTCTATGGAATGTCTTCTATAGCAGAGTCAGATGCTAACAACAGTCTTCTATAGCACGACTCCTCAGTCCCTCCTCCTGCTCGACCTGCCCCTGTTGGAGGATTAGCGCTTCTCGCTTTTTAACAGATTCTCCTAATTTAAGCTCATTGGCCACTATGACCGCCCGAGCTTTAGCAATTGTCTCCTGGGCCCTAAGGATTTCGGCCTGACTTCCCCCAATCTCTGAGTCCACCACCTCCAAGCTCTTAAGAATGGACTCCCGACTAGCTTGAATCTCTACCAACTCCCGAGACCATACTTCTTCCTGACGTATCAGCTCTTCTCAACGCGCTGTCAATTCTACCCGAAGCCGCGCCATCTTTATTGCGGTGATCGCTTTGACGTCCGCTTGATGAACTGTGTTTAGCGTGTTCACCTGCTCTTCTAAGGCAGTAAAGCGGGCCCGGTAGGGAGCTGCTTGGTCTTGTCCTTCAATTCTTTCAATATTGTCCAAATAGCTAGATAACATTGGACGACCGAGACTGAAGAAATCCATGCCGCCGGGGATCATCTCGACACATCTTCTGAGCAACCGCATGAAGTCATTAACGCTATAGTTGAAGAGCTCCTCAAAATGATTCACGGCGCCTGTATTCAAAACGGGCAGTGCTAAAGAAGATGTCGCCGGAGGAAGACCGGTACCTACTGGAGTTGAAGAAGAGGAAGCCTGTTCCTATACCAGGTTCATAACATACGGAGCCAATAAGGCCAACGCAGATCTGGCAGAGCTAGGAACCTGAGGGGAAGCGACGCTAGTGTGGATCACTTGAGCAGTACCACCGACAGGAGAAGAGGAGGGAGTGTTTCCACCAGAAGCTCCCCCAGTTGCGGAAGTAGTTTCGAACGAGAACTTCAAATTATCCTCATCCTCTGCTGAAAGACTTGGAGCCGGAGGAGTTGCAGGTGTCTCAGCAGCCACAATGATAGATGATGTTAAAATTGCTGGTCGAGGAGCAGAAGGTGCACCAAGGACTACTGGAAAGGTCTCAGTGGAGCAGACCGGTGGTGTTGGAGACGGCATACTTGGAGACGGTGTGGCCTCTTTTGCAGCGGCCGCAATAATAACTTCTGTTCTTTCATCACTCCTAAGTTCATCAATGGGAGGAATTGATTAGGGAACTCGACATGTGGTCGGCGTGAAATAATCACCGTCAAACTCGCTGGCAGAGCTATCCAAACCACCCACTGAGCCAGTAGCGCCCGAATAGTCCACCTTGTCATTGGACTCCACCTGGGTAGCTGAGTGCATCGGCGAGAGGAGCTGAAAGCCTGCATCAGGAAATAGGTAAATAAAGTAAAAATAACAGACAAAAGACAAAATATTAAGAGCCATACCTGGAGATACAAGTCCAGTTGTCGGACTTGAAGGGGGAACTGCCGTCGTTTCCAACAGCATACCCGTCTCGCTACCCAGCGGTTGCGCCACGGGATGTACAACGGGCTCTACGGTCGGAGGAGCCGGAACCTCGGGAACATTTGGAGCTCCAACAGGTCCACTCTCCCCTGCCGGCGCTGGAGGTAGAGTTGAAACTAGCAGATCCTAAGAAAACTTGATAGCCACTTCTTGGGGGGCTATTAAAGTTCCCGGAGCCAACTTCTGCTTCTTGGCAGGTCTTTTCTGTGGGGCACCACGGCGTTTGAGAGTCGGGCTCCAGGGTTGAGTAACGACAGGTTGGGGAGCACCTCCAACATCAGGGTTGTCATCATCATTATTATCATCATCATCATCGCCAGACTCGCTGACGTCTGAAGGTTCAGCCACGACACCAAGGAATTCCTCCATTCCTTTTATCCTTACTCTCGAAGCACCCTAGAGGCTAATGTAGAAAGCCTCAATCTCCTTGCAACAGTTTCGGTTGAGGGAGAAATGAGGCACATCAGCATTTGCGACGTGATACCATGTGCAAAAGCTGAGAGTCATGGCCAATTCTGGCAACTTTTGTGGAAGAGCAAATTCAGCTCTGGTCCCGCCAGCTGCAAAATGAAACCAGCCGCGGGCACCCTCGTACAAGTTCCCCTCATGGACAAGATTCTTGCTTGGATTACCCACATAGAGTTGGGAGTATCCAAATTGGCGAGCAAAACGACTCGGGATGTACGGTTCGATAAGACATTTATTGTCTTGACGATATACCAGATGCCCGGGCTGAATATTGAGAAGCCACCAGAAAGCTCCTGAGGATAAGGCAGTAAAATTGTTTGCTCCTACAGTATCCTTCAACTTCAATCCGTACCCTCCACCAGAAAAGTCGGGGAACCACCTGAAAATCTCATAGTTCTGGTGTTGTCGGAGAGTCTTACGGATTTGGGACATATAGTATTGTTGCCGTGAGGAACGTTCATATAGTTCCACAAGATAACACTTGTCACCTGAGCGGCGTGAAGCAGCACTCATCAGAGATGGGTGTTCGTCGCAAAAGTTTCTTCGCTTCCTCCCATTGAATTAACTTAAATCACAATAGAAGTGAACAAGATATAAAGAGAACAAACGAGAGGATTTTATATTTCAATCTCTCTCTTTTACAATATATATTGTGGGATCTGTAGCGATGGGATCTGTCAAGCAGCTCCTTTTGACCATCGGTACGTTGAAATCTTCTCTCTTGAAGATATCGGCCAACTATAGACGATCTTCTCTGGTTTTGATTTGTTCAAGGCTCTCTCGCGTAACTCGAACTTCTCAAGAACTCCAGAAAGAAGATAGTGATTTTCTCTGATCTTCACGAACTCAAGGCTCTGTGCGTAACTCGAATTCTCCAAGATTTCAGAAAAATATCTCAATTGCCGAAAAGAAGATCCCTAGGGTTTCACCAGGAAGGTATTTATAGCCCCAGGTTAATGCAAGAGTTTCTATCTAAATATACCTCGTCATTATTAGGGATTCCAATCAAATATCTCAGTTTTGATGGAATTCTGATTAGACTTGATTTGGGTATTTGGATAGGCCCAGAATTATAATCTCAATCAATTTGAGACTCTGGTTATCTACTTACGCGGAGCTTTAATCGCATCAAAATGTGGCGCTAAATAACCAAAACGCGGAGCTAACGCGGAGCTATTGATCATCTCCGCGTTTTACTCAAACGCGAGGCTAATACAAGCCAGACTGCGGAATCAAAGCGGAGCTATTAAACATCTCCGCGTTTTATTCAAACGCAGGGTTAATATTACCAAACTCGGGGCTACTGAATTGGCTCCGCGTTCTATTGTGGAAAATCTTTTTAACTTAGAAATTTTCACTACCAACAGAAACCCTCCAAAGTTTTCAAAATGGCTTAGACTTCAGCAGATTTTGATATACTTTGGATATTTAAACTCGCGGAGTTAGAATACCAAGTCTATCTCGCGTTATGCTCACTTACGCGGAGCTAATCAGCTTCACTTCATCTTCAGTGAAATGAGTAATTATGTCATTAATTACCCTGAATTTCTACGCCGAATACCAAGCGACGGAAATTCTATTTAAATAGAGCTCCCGGCTCATCTTCTTCGTCATCTCATCCGAAGAATCTTAGGGCTTCAGAGCAGGCGACTCAGGCTTCTTATTTTGAAAGAATGATCTCCAGCCGAACTTTTTTTTCCTTTCCATAAATCTTCATCACTAGGATGCCATCTAGGAAGAGTGTGACATTGCGCAAGTTGGCCGGCGTTAATGGCAACAGCCGTGAAGGTAGACGCGACGGCGAACCAGTCTATGCAGCGTCTTCCGAAGGTAAAAACCTTAACTCTTGGGCTTCTAAGAACCATTCTTGAGATGTTTCGGCTTGGTTTAATACAGCCAACTGTTTATTTTACCGGCGAGATTGCCGTTCTCCGCGAAGTTATCGCATCATCCCCTGCGTTTGAAACACGAGGCTATTTCTGATTAGCAGTCGCGATGAATTGCGAGGCTATCTTTGATTAGCAATCGCGATGAATTGCGAGGCTATCTTTGATTAGCAATCGCGATGAATTGCAAGGCTATCTTTGATTAGCAATCGCGATGAATTGCGAGGCTATCTTTGATTAGCAATCGCGATGAATTGCGAGGCTATCTTTGATTAGCAGTCGCTATGAATTGCGAGGCTATCTTTGATTAGCAGTTGCTATGAATTGCGAGGCTATCTTTGATTAGCAATCGCGATGAATTGCGAGGCTATCTTTGATTAGCAATCGCTATTAATTGCGAGGCTAACTTTGATTAGCAATCGCGATGAATTGCGAGGCTATCTTTGATTAGCAGTCGCTATGAATTGCGAGGCTATCTTTGATTAGCAATCGCTATGAATTGCGAGGCTATCTTTGATTAGCAGTCGCTATGAATTTGAAAGAGAAGGAAAGAGCAGAAAGAAATCTTGTCCCCCTTTACGCGAAGTTATCGCATCATCCTCTGCATTTAAAGCGCGAGGCTATTTCTTCAACTGTGCGCGGAGTTAGCTTAGCTCCGCGTTTTTACTCTTTTGGAAACTCTGTTCCTTTTGCAGTAAGTCCAATCCTTTCGGAAGAGGAATGTATGCGGGTCTATCGATCTTCATCAGCAAAAGTAACTCTAAGGAAGTCAGAAGCATATGCGTTACAACATAGTTGCAGGTTTCAAGCTCTGGCTCCTGGAGATGGACTATTGAAGGAGCTTCAAGCTCAAGTGAGGGCCTGCAGCGCTTGCAGTTTAGAATTGCAGCACTTGCAGTTCAGAATTGCAGCATTTGCAGTTCAGCTTGTGCTTCGATGTAGCACTTCCCTTTCCTCTCGTGCTTCATTTCAGATGACAAGTCCAAAATGACATTTGCAGAGGAGATCTTTTGCATGTGAATCAGGGAACTGAGATTCAACACTCCGTAGAGAGAAATCTCACCGTTAAGTTATTGATGAATCGATGTATTGATGAGTTGATGATCATGTAAAAGCTTTCGGGAGAGCTATAACTCCTTCTTTGTAATTTCTTCGTCTCATTAATAAAGACAAATTATTTTCCTCTCTATCTGTTGGCTTCAATTATTTTGCTTGCACAACAAACAGATGGTCAATAATTTTGGTAAAATAATCTAAGACTCTTTTGCGTAACTTAGATCATTAGTACCCAAATGATCGGATAAGGATCATCTTAACTTAGATGGAAGCGCTTAATTGCACTCGCAAACAATCCAAGTTTTTCATAGGAACGCGAAGCTAAGGCACCAGGCTCTCCTCGCGTTTTGTATAGTTGCGCGGAGTTAATAACTTTGCATTTTCATCATCGCGCGAGGCTAATAACTTTGCGTTTTTCAACATCGCGCGAGGCTAATAACTTCGCATTTTGAAAAGTAACTGACCAGTCATTTTCTCCGAAACTCACACCGAATTCCAAGAGGCGGTTTCTTTCATTTAAATGAAATCTCTATTCCTTATTCTTCTCACTTTATTTGAGAATTTTCCAGAAACTTAGAGATTCAGGCGATCACAGTTCAGGCGACCCGAGCTTCTTCCGACCTAGTTTCCTCCCGATCTTCAGTCGATTTTCCTCAGCATAGGCACCCAAAACTCGTGCTACTTCTCGCGCGGCTCCATCATCGGCAACTGGCGCAAGCAGTGGTGGCGACGGCCATGGCAGCGACGCGCCAGCCCACATTTCGCCTATCAGAGGTAAGAATCTCTCCATCAAGACTTTTTAGAACATCTCTAGAGTGATTTGGCTTGATCTTAACTGATCAATCAACTCTTTTACCGGCGAGATCGCCGTACTCCTGCTATAAGGCTTGGAGAAGAAGAAAAGTCTCTGACTTTCTTCTTACGCGAAGTTATCGCGTCATCCTCGCGTTTTGAAGCGCGGGGCTATTTTAAGTAGCAGTCGCGCTGAAACGCGAGGCTATTTGATGTAGCAGTCGCGCTGAAACGCGAGGCTATTTGATGTAGCAGTCGCGCTGAAATGCGAGGCTATTTTGAGTAGCAGTCGCGCTGAAACACGAGGCTATTTTGAGTAGCAGTCGCGCTGAAACGCGAGGCTATTTGATGTAGCAGTCGCGCTGAAACGCGAGGCTATTTTAAGTAGCAGTCGCGCTGAAACGCGAGGCTATTTGATGTAGCAGTCGCGCTGAAACGCGAGGCTATTTTAAGTAGCAGTCGCGCTGAAACGCGAGGCTATTTTAAGTAGCAGTCGCACTGAAATGCGAGGCTGTGTTATGTAGCAGTCGCTCTGAAACGCGAGGCTATTTTGACTTCTGTGCGGTCTAATTTTTAGTTTCGCGCGGCGCTATTCTTAGCTTCGCGCGTTCTAATTTTTAGCTTCGCGCGTCCATAATTTAGAGAATTTTTCTGTCTTATAGAAACTTCTCTAACTCTGGTGCTTTTTTTTACAGTAGGGTATTCAGTGGAAGCTCTTCCTTACAAGAATTACTTCGGCTTTGCTGGGGATTCTGATCCCTCAGGCCAATTTCGCTTCACCACTATCTTGGCTTCATATAAGCCAGATCCAAAGGAGCGCAAGAAGAAATTGATCAAGTATCACCCCACTACTGCATGAGAAATCATAACTGATGCAGCCTTCGAAACTTTGAATAGAGAGGCGATGAAGAAACCCGCCTTCCTCTTTGGAGACCAGATGGATCAATCAGATGAGATCGTTTCTGAAGAGGAGTGCATTTGGTTATATAACTCAGGCGAAATTCTGATGTTTCTGCCTAGAATGGATCATAGTTATCCTCTGGTCTATTTTCAGAGGCTGGCGATGCCTCGGGAATTAAAGTGGGGATTGACTCAAGAGCAAGATGGCGTCCCAACAGGCAAATTTGGTGCAAAAGGTGTTTATCAAGATGGTCCCCCCCAGATGCATTACTGGCTTGCTTCCAGGCCGATTTGGCAAGGAGCTTCCAGTGGGAGAAGTCCCATCCCGCACACGAACTTTCTTAAGTGAGTTCCTGGCGAAGGATGGTCAGTACCCGGCTAGCGACTTCAGGATGCCTGGCTGGGTTCATTCTTCCAACAATATGTGGTGGGCCCGCCTCGTTCAGTACTCAGTACATGTTGGATTCCCACGAGCCCATTTTAACGGATATTGGCTTGTATAAAGCTATCAGGAATGTCCAATTCGGGTTTTCCTAGAGTGCTTATCATTTTTACTGCCTCTTGGAGATGTATAACCCTGAGACTTGCACTCTCTTTACACCAGTGGGTGAGCTAGGATTCGCTCTTCACGAGATGTTCGAGGTTTCCGGGCTTTCCATGGGTGAAATCCCTTATGAAGAGTATATCCCCACCACCGAGGAGCTGAACATGCTACTGGTTGTTGGCAGTGAAAATTTCTAAGTTAAAAAGATTTTCCACAACAGAACGCGAAACCAATTCAGTAGCCCCGCGTTTGGTAATATTAACCCTGCGTTTGAATAAAATGCGGAGATATTTAATAGCTCCGCGTTGATTCCGCAGTCTGGCTTGTATTAGCCTCGCGTTTGAGTAAAACGCGGAGATGATTAACAGCTCCGCGTTTTGGTTATTTAGCGCCGTGTTTTGATGCGATTAAAGCTCCGCGTAAGTAGATAACCAGAGTCTCAAATTGATTGAGATTATGATTCTGGGTCTATCTAAATACCCTAATCAGAATTCCATCAAAACTGAGATATTTGATTGGAATCCCTAATAATGACGAGTTCTATTTAGATAGAAACTCTTGCATTAACCTGGGGCTATAAATACCTTCCTGGTGAAACCCTAGAGAGCTTCTTTTCGGCAATTGAGATATTTTTCTGAAATCTTGGAGAATTCGAGTTACGCACAGAGCCTTGAGTTCGTGAAGATCAGAGAAAATCACCATCTTCTTTCTAGAGTTCTTGAGAAGTTCGAGTTACGCGAGAGAGCTTTGAACAAATCAAAACCAGAGAAGATCGTCTATAGTCGGCCGATATCTTCAAAAGAGAAGATTTCAACGTACCGATCGTCCAAAGGAACTACTATAGATCCCATCGCCATAGATCCCATGATTATTTTGTAAAAGAGAGAGATTGAAGTATAAAATCCTCTTGTTTGTTCTCTTTATACATCTTGTTCACTTCTATTGTAATCTAAGATGTGTTCAATGGAAGGAAGCGAAGAAACTTTTGCGGCGAACAAACTGGCGACCACAGTGGGAGCCGTCTCTTTCACTGATGAAGAGATTGCGGCGCAATCGGACGTTGACTTAATCGGATCCGAAGTAGACACGCTGGTCGTTGAAATCGACCAGCAGAAGTACGAGGAGTTCCTCTCCTCTGGATCAGGTGACTTGGATGAGACACGGCACTATCGTCGCATGTACTCCAATGCCCGAGTGACGGGTAGAAAGGTATCCACCGAGAGACGGAGATCCTTGGAGACTGCAGCTATAGAGCCGGAGTTCACACGAGAAATCTTAGCCGAGGATGAGCTTCCGATTACCGAAGAAGACTTGGGAACTGGACTGACCAGGACCCAACTCCGGAACAGGAACTGGAGAGCGAGGCGTAGAGTCCTCAAAGCCCGCCTTGTATGCGGAGCTAACACCAGAAGACGCGAGGCTATGGTCCCTCGCAAATTGGCTCGTGCTACCTGCGAGACCAGTCTCTACCGCGTTAAACGCGAAGATACAACTTGCCTTAAAAGCAAGGAAAAGCTAGCGTGCGATTTTCCACGCGAGGCTGATACTAAGTCGAGCAAGAGACGCGAGGCTGGTAATACTGGCGAGTTACGCAAGATTCCTGACACTCGCGAGAAACACGAGTATAAAAATTATTTAAAGCCAGCGTGTGATTCTCCACGCGAGGCTATTACTGAGCCTAGCGAGAGACGCGAAGCCAGTAAGGGTTGCGCTAGTTGCAAAATACCCAACACTCGCGAGTTACGCGAGTATAAAAATTCTTCAAAGCCAGCGTGTGATTCTCCATGCGAGGCTATTACTGAGCCTAGCGAGAGACGCGAAGCCAGTAATACTTGCAATAAACGCAAGACTTCTGACACCCACAAGGAACGTGAGGATGATTGGCAGATAGTTGTCAGTCGTAAAAACCGCGCTAAGCGCGAAGCTATGATCTGCGTTAATCGCAAAGATAAGCCAGCGTGCAAGAACTTCCCTTCACGCGGGGCTATTATTCCAGAAGCTAAACTTCCAAGGACACACCAAGCCAGCAAGAAACGCAAGGCTAGTGTGGATAAGCGCGGAGCTATTCTTCAGGCCCGCAATGTGAAACGCGAGGCTATTCCTAAGCCACGCGAGGATCGGTCCGATCCCAGAGTCAGGGTTGATCAGTCAAAGAAGCTTCAGTGGGTTCCCAAACATTCTCAAGAGTTGAAAGGACCTCTTGACTCCATGGCTAGAGGCGCTGATCTCAGGGAATATCTCTCTAAGAAGAGAGGTATAGACCAACTTCAGGTTGAACATATCTGTCATTGCCAGCAACTTGTGATAGCAGTATCAGCCGTGATGGACAACTGTAGCTGCGGCAAGAACAGGATATCTGTGTTCGACCGATTAAACGAGTCAAACCAGAATCCTGCTAAGAAGACAAGAACCACTTTCCTAAAGCAATGGAGAGCTGTAACTTCCAGCATGGTAGGAAAAGGGAGGAAAATTGCAGAGACGGATGATGATTCAGAATCGAGCGATGAAAAACCTCATCGTGTTACTCGACTAAGATCAGGAGCCGTCCCGCCCCGAAATTATAAGAAGCTCGCAGGGGGTTCTTACGACGAGGGCAGCGATAATTCCGCTATAGCCTCGCCTCCATCCTCTACATCGTCTCGGCTACAGAAGTCGGCATCGCATATGGCAGATAAGTCTGACGATATCAATCAGAGATTTGAAGCTCAAGAAAAGATGATTCGAGAGCAGCAAAAGATGATTGAAGGACTCAAAGTCATGCTATCGAGATTTGTTGAAGATGATGCCAAAAAGGGCAAAGAAACTCTGAATGAGGAAGAACAGGAAGAGAAAGCCCACTCGATGCATGAGGAAGAGGATATATTTTCTTTCCATGATCCGCATGGCGAAAAGATAGAAAAGCTACAGAATCAACTCGAAGTTTTAATGCGTAAAAAGGAGTTGAAAGAAGCAGGGGTCTCAAGACCGTATCCTGCTGAATGGGATATGATACCTTACCCACCAAAGTATAAGCCGCTCAAGTTAGAGCCATACGACGGGAAGGGATCGCCCAGTCAGCATATATATTACTTTTTATCCCAAGCAGGATACTTAATGGGTAATGATCCCATTATGACCAAAGTATTTGCAAGTACTTTGCGAGGGCCTGCCTTCACTTGGTTCATGCAGTTGTCCCCAGGTACTATTAATACCTGGTTAGATGTCGAGAAATTATTTCTCTCACGTTTCTTTGAAGATGACACCGAGATTACGGTTCATTCCCTCCTTGCAACTAGACAAGGAGAGCAAGAAGCGGTTAAAGATTTTATAGAAAGGTTTCGGGAGAAGTCCGTACATTGTAAACACGGAATGATCTAGGAAACTCTAGTCGAGACCTGTCGACACAATCTTAAGACCAATGTGCTCCTCAAAATGGGGGCCGTAGAGTCTAAGATGTGGAGGGACCTGCTCAAACAAGGAGAGCAAGCTGAAGACTTGATTCGCCGAGTTGAGGAATCCCGCGGGTCAAGAAACGCTGGGGGCAGTAAGCGATATACCGAAAATAACAGCAATAAAAATAAAGGGAAAGCAGTGATGTCGTCAGAAGCTGCTCCTCAGAAAACCGGTCCTCCGCCAGAGCCAAAGCCTCAAGGTCAGCGAGGATCAAGGCAAATCAGACCGCAACAAGAAAGGAATTACACTTTCAAGGCGGAACAAACGCATATCCTCTTTCACTTGCTCCAGAAGAAGGGAATGCTAAATCTTCCGGAGAATAAGAAGCCAGAAGATGCTGGTAAAACTAAAGACCCTAACTACTGTCTTTATCACCGGAATGTTGGGCACCCAACCAGGGATTGTTTTCCCCTTAAGAACAGAATCCAAGTACTAATAGAGACTGGAGTTCTGACGCTTAAGGAAGAACAGAAGAAGGTCACTGCCAATATGGCAACCATAGTGGTTGGGACCCACGAGTTCCCCACAGGAGTGACCCCAATCCCGAAAGGTAAGATGGTTACAAAGAATCTTGATCCGCACAACAAAGCCCAAGAGGGACTTGTCCCCGTAACAACCCAGAAGGGGGAAGTTATGTGGGTTCATCCTGACCTACTGGAAGATGAACAATGGACTACTTCAAGAGTTCAAGAGAAGAAACGGGTTGTTAATACCATTTCTGCGGATATAAAGGAAGAATATATAGCTTCGGGAGCCTTCGCAGATTCTGAAGAAGAACCCGAAACTATGGCCACTCATCAAGATAGGGCAGGCCCTTCCGGTACTCGATCTGGAAAGACATATCTTAAGGACTACACTAGAGTAGATCCAAAAGATATCTATGCAGAACTCGCAAAGCCTGCGAAGCAGAAAGGACTTCATTTCTAGAAGAATCCTACCAGAGATGAAGGAGCCAAAGAAACTCCCTTCGAATTTGACGTAATTGCGCAGTTGGCTAACATCCCAGCGCGAGTGACGCTTTACGAATTGTTGAGATTATCAAAATCAACACGTGAAGCTCTAAGAGAGGCCTTGGCAGACTCTGAGTCATTCCTAGCTCAGATTGTCGAGCCGGCCATTGAAGAACGGGACTCTTGCCCCCACTGTCATCAAGTGAGGAGGCAAGTCCCACAAATCATCTTCTCTCCAGAAGACATGCAGGTGAGGAATATAAAGTATAATAGGCCTTTATATTTCACCGGATATGTCGGATCCACAAAAGTGGACCGAATTCAGATTGATCCGGGTTCTGCACTCAGTGTCGTGCCTAGAAGATTGATGCAGCTGTTGGGGATTTTCCTTCATCGCTTGACACCTACGCACACTACCATCTATGGATTCAACGCTAATACTAGCCATCCTCTTGGTAAGATCCGATTGCGGTGTCAAATTGGAAACTTGAAAACGGAGATTACATGCTACGTAATTGACGCTGATACCTTCTATAATATTTTATTGGGGCGACCTTGGATCCACGCTCATATGATAGTTCCGTCGACTCTTCACCAGTGCATAAAATATTGCGATGAGGAAGGAGAGGTCCGGACACTAATTGCGGACAAGCAGCCATTCAAAGGGTTGGAGAATTACTTCACAGATGCTGCACTCTACAAGCCAGCACATGAAGCCTCCAATGACAGTCTTAACAAGTCTCCAAAGCCCGACGACAGTGGCAATGAAGCCGACACTGAGTACGAGCTTCCTGACAAAGACGACGGGGGTGATTATGAAATCAACCCCCACTTAGATTTTAGTCTTGGTATTGATGATGATCTAAATGATGTAATCAAAAGTGAAAGGGTTATTAATGAAAGTATAAGGTTAGTCTATGATCATGCTATAGCTACTGAATCAGAACCCTCTTGTACTTCTACCGAAGTGGATGGCCTATCCGAACTTGAAGTTCTGGCGGCATGTCATTTGCCACTTAGGTCATCCCTCCTCTCTCAGTCTAAAATAGCTGAGGAGAAATGTCACTACTTTGCAGTGCCTCCTCAAAGAGGATCCCAAAGGCCGATTATGTTCGGTAAAGTAATTACTTCACCTCGCCGAAAACAAAGCAGTGAAAGTCATGAGCAGACATCACCCCAATTTCACCTATATGGACAGAAGTCTCGACAGATGATGAAGAAAATGGGATATAATCTTACCCAGAAGCCGGGATTAAACTTTGGAAAAGGGCGGCGGAATCTCATACCCTCGTTTAGACCGAGAGAAAAGAGCCCTGATTATTATCAGAAGACCCGCAGGGGATTGGGTTATGTATCTACTCCACCTTCGTCACCATTAAAAGATGAAGAGCGTTCTTCGGCCAAAGAAGAAATATTTTCACCAGATCATGATTCGGATATAAGCACCGGTGCTTGGTTTCAATCTTTGACAATCAATATGGTTTCAGCCGCGCCAGAAAGCGACGAGGAACCAATTGACGTTCAAGATGATGCTTGGGCTAGGCATATGGATACTCTCTGGGATGTCCGCTTTGAACAGCATGACCCGCCCACAGAAAACAAATTAATACAGGTTAACATGGGAACGGAAGAAAATCTGAAACCCATTTTCATAAGCGACATACTAACTCCTTTAGAAAAAGAGGAACTTATATCCCTTATCAAAGAATATATAGATGTGTTCGCATGGAGTTATGAAGATATGCCTGGGCTTGACCCTCAAATTGCCACACACCGGTTAAATATAAAAGAAGATGTCAAACCTGTTAAACAGCAACAGAGGCGTTTTCGACCAGAATTGATGGAGGCAATAGTTGCTGAGGTCAATAAGGTTATAAAATCCGGGTTTATCCGAGAAGAGCAGCATCCTGACTGGGTGGCTAACATAGTGCCAGTTCGCAAAAAGAATGGCAAAATCCGGATATGCATTGATTTTCGAGATCTGAACACTGCATGTCCCAAGGATGAATTTCCACTCCCCATCACTGATGTGATGATTGATAATACTTGCGGTTATGAGAGGATGTCCTTTATGGATGACTTCTCAGATTATAACCAAATCAAGATGCACCGGGATGATGAAAAGCATACAGCTTTCAGAACACCACTGGGGGTATACTGTTATACGGTGATGCCATTCGGATTAAAGAATGCAGGTGCCACCTACCAATGCGCAATGAGTGTCATATTCAAGGAACACCTGCGCAGAATAGTGGAGTGCTATGTGGATGACTTAGCAGTCAAAAGCAAAGACAAAGAAGATCATCTTCATGATTTAAGAGTGGTCTTCGATCTTATGCGGAAACATCACCTGAAGATGAATCCTACCAAGTCGTTCATGGGGGTATCCAGCGGGAAGTTTCTGAGGTTCATAATAACTTCAAAAGGAATTTTCCTCGACCCTGAAAAGGTAAAAGCGATTAGCGAAATGCCGCCTCCCCGCAATCTTAAGGAATTAAGGGGATTATAAGGAAAACTCGCTTATATTCGGCGCTTCATATCCAACTTATCTGGACGATGCCAACCATTCTCCAAACTTATGAAGAAGGGAGTGTCTTTCATATGGGATGAGGCATATCAGCAGGCATTTGATGACCTCAAGGAGTACCTTACTAAGCCTCCTGTACTAATGGCACCAGCCCATGGGCAGCCCTTCCTTATATATGTAAGAGCCATGGATAATGCTTTAGGAGCATTACTTGCTCAATATAATGAGCACGACCATGAACATGCCCTCTACTATTTAAGTAGAACAATGTTTGGAGCCGAACAGCGGTATACCCCGATTGAAAAGGAATGTTTAGCCCTAGTGTTTGCTGTTCAGAAAATGCGACACTACCTTTCAGGGCAAACAATCCACGTCATATCACGGGTTAATCCCTTGAAGAATCTGATGACCAAACCGGGATCCTTAAATGGCCGATTGGCAAAATGAGCGCTCTTACTATCGCCCTATGACATACATTTTGTCCCTCAAAAGGCCATGAAAGGACAAGCAATCGCTGACTTCCTTGCAGACCATCCGATTTGGTCCAAATTGAAGCAGACATCAGAAGTCAACACAGTAACCGGAGAACAGCCTTGGCAAATGTTCTTTGATGGTGCTGCCAGACAATCTGCTGTTGGAGTGGGGATTGTGCTAATATCCCCACATAAACATATATTGCCTAACGGTTACTCATTAATAGAACAGTGCACGAATAATGTAGCGGAGTACAACGCGCTCATTATCGGCTTAAAAATAGTTCTGCAACTGGGGGTGAACCATCTAGAGGCATATAGAGACTCTAAGCTCATCGTCAATCAGATGACAGGTGAGTATGAAGTCAGACATGAAGTCCTTATCCCCTATCATCAGCTAGCTATTGAGCTAGCAGGATATTTTGAACAATTCTACATATATCACGTATCTTGAAATGAGAACGTTTATGCAGATACCCTTGTCGCATTAGCCGCAACACTGGCAATCCCGCCAGGTGAAGCTAAAAGCATCACCATTGGTAGTAGAGAACTCCTCCACCCAGACGTGGTATCTCAAGCCGAAGAGGTATGCCAGATTGGCTTAAAGTTAGACCCCCGTGATTGGCGATTTCCGTTTGTGGATTATGCCTTGCATGGGATATTACCAGAAGTTCCTAAGGAAGCCACCTCAATAAAGAGGAAGGCCCAAAGATTTTATTATGACCATAAACTTCAGACTTTATATAGAAAGTCAAGAGATGGTCTGCTACTACGATGCATATCAAAAGCGGAAGCATAAGAAGTGCTGAGAGAAACACACGATGGAGTATGTGGAGCTCATCAGCCCGGTCCCAAACTTGGAGACCGTATAAGAAGGCTGGGATACTACTGGCCGAGCATAGTTACGGAAGCAATGGCATACGCTAAATGATATCATGCATGCCAAATATATGCCAATTTTATTCATCAACCCCAAGAATACTTGCACAATACCGTCGCAAGTTGGCCATTTGAGGCATGGGGGATGGATATTGTGGGGCCTATAACTCCCCCGTCATCCAGAGGACATCGGTTTATTCTTGCAATAACCGATTATTTTTCAAAATGGGCTGAGGCCGTGCCCATGAAAAAGGTGAAGACGACAGATGTAATCAAGTTTATCAAGCATCATGTCATTTACCGATTTGGCATCCCTCGATAGATCATTCATGATAATGGTCCGCAATTCATCAGTCAGGGATTCTCCAGATTCTGCAATAAGTTCAAAATCAAAGATATTGCTTCTACACCATATAACCAGGCAGCTAATGCGTTAGCTGAAGCTTTCAACAAGACGATTATTAAACTCCTTCGGAAGTTCGTCTCTTCCAATAAACGAGATTGGGATGAGAAGCTAGGAGAGTGCCTGTGGGCTTATCGCACCACTGTTCGCACCCCTACAAAAGCTACTCCATTCTCCTTGGTCTGTGGAAGCGAGGCCGTCTTACCTCTCGAAATCCAGATTCCTTCATTAAGAGTGGCTTTAGCCACAAAGATGACGACAGAAGAGCGCCATCAGCAAAGATTGCAAGAACTAGAGGCGTTAGATAAAAAACGTCTCAGGGCTCAACAACAAATTGAGTTGTATCAAGCCTGAATATCTCAAACGTTCAATAAGAACGTTAAACCAAGGACCTTTAAGCAAGGAGACTTGGTTCTGGCTGTTAAAAGGCCAATGGTGCTAACCCACAAGACTAAGGGTAAGTTTGAACCCAAGTGTGAAGGACCGTTTATTGTGGAGACAGTATACTCCAGTGGGGCCTATCGCTTAATGAATCAAGATAGCGACAGGATGATGATGCCGATCAATAGCAAATTTCTGAAAAAATACTATTCTTAGTACCCCTGGAGATACGCGTCTTCTTTTCTTAGGCATGCGCAGTTTGGCGTCTCTGACCTAAACCTGGTGCGTTTGGTTGTCAAGTTTGAACCACCATTAGTCTTTTCTTAGGCATGCGCAGTTTGGCGCCTCTGACCTAAACCTGGTGCATTTGGTTCTCAAGTTTGAACCACCTCCAGTCTTTTCTTAGGCATGCGCAGTTTGGCGCCTCTGACCTAAACCTGGTGTGTTTGGTTCTCAAATTTGAACCACCTCCAGTCTTTTCTTAGGCATGCGCAGTTTGGCGCCTCTGACCTAAACCTGGTGTGTTTGGAGTACCCAGTTCAAGTTACGCGAGAGAGCTTTGAACCGCCTCCAGTTTGGTTCTCAAGTTTGAACCACCTCCAGTCTTTTCTTAGGCATGCGCAGTTTAGCGCCTCTGACCTAAACCTGGTGCGTTTGGTTCTCAAGTTTGAACCACCTCCAGTTTTTTCTTAGGCATGCGCAGTTTGGCGCCTCTGACCTAAACCTGGTGCGTTTGGTTCTCAAGTTTGAACCACCTCCAGTCTTTTCTTAGGCATGCGCAGTTTGGCGCCTCTGACCTAAACCTGGTGTGTTTGGAGTACCCAGTTCAAGTTATGCGAGAGAGCCTTGAACCGCCTCCAGTTTGATTCTCAAGTTTGAACCACCTCCAGTCTTTTCTTAGGCATGCGCAGTTTGGCGCCTCTGACCTAAACCTGGTGCGTTTGATTCTCAAGTTTGAACCACCTCCAGTCTTTTCTTAGGCATGCGCAGTTTGGCGCCTCTGACCTAAACCTGGTGTGTTTGGAGTACCCAGTTCAAGTTACGCGAGAGAGCCTTGAACCGCCTCCAGTTTGGTTCTCAAGTTTGAACCACCTCCAGTCTTTTCCTGGGCATGCGTAGTTTGGCGCCTCTGACCCAAACCTGGTGTGCTTAGTTCTCAAGTTTGAACAGCCCCCAATCTTTCTTTTAGGCATGTGTAATTAAGCGCCTCTGACTAAAAGTATGAATCGCCCAACGCCGACTAGGCAATGGGAAGAGAACAAGTTTCTCGCCAACCCATCATGCTGGGGTAAAAGTATGAATTGCCCAACGCCGACTAGGCAATGGGAAGAGAACAAGTTTCTCGCCAACCCATCATGCTGGGGTAAAAGTATGAATTGCCCAACGTCGACTAGGCAATGGGAAGAGAACAAGTTTCTCGCCAACCAATCATGCTGGGGTAAAAGTATGAATCGCCCAACGCCGACTAGGCAATGGGAAGAGAACAAGTTTCTCGCCAACCCATCATGCTGGGATAAAAGTATGAATTGCCCAACGCCGACTAGGCAATGGAAAGAGAACAAGTTTCTCGCCAACCCATCATGCTGGGGTAAAAGTATGAATTGCCCAACGCCGATTAGGCAATGTGAAGAGAACAAGTTTCTCGCCAATCCATCATACTGGGGTAAAAGTATGAATTGCCCAACGCCGATTAGGCAATGGAAAGAGAACAAGTTTCTCGCTAACCCATCATACTGGGGTAAAAGTATGAATTGCCCAACGCCGATTAGGCAATGGGAAGAGAACAAGTTTCTCGCCAACCCATCATGCTAGGGTAAAAGTATGAATTGCCCAACGCCGACTAGGCAATGGGAAGAGAACAAGTTTCTCGCCAACCCATCATGCTGGGGTAAAATTATGAATCGCCCAACGCCAACTAGGCAATAGGAAGAGAACAAGTTTCTCGCCAACCCATCATACTGGGGTAAAAGTATGAAACCACTTGCCCAATGCTTTTATAGTAACGGGAAGAGGAGATTAAATTCCTCGCCAACCCTACCATACTGGGGGTAAGAGTATGAGATTAACTACCCATTGCTGATTAAAGGCAAAAGGGAGAGGAAATAAATTCCTCGACAACTCACCATGCTGAGGGGAATAGCATGGCTAGCCCAACTCAAATGGTAGTTGGTAAAGGCCAATCAAACCCATTGATAGCTGGGGATTTGCTAAAAATCCCATAAAACTTATCATAAAAACATGTAAAACTACTTTTTGATGACAGGTTATTTGTTGAGTAAGAAGATTTCTTAGCCTACCAATAAAAGAATCAAAAGGTAGTTATCATTTATTCATCATTTAAAGAATGGAGTTACAAAAGAAGTCTGAGAACCAATAAAGACCTTTCTTTTATTACAAGTTCTCATTACAAAAAGAATGAAGAATAAAAGAAAACTATGGATCTCCGAGATGCTTTAACTTACTCATCGCTTCGTCAACCACTCGACGACGAGTTGCCTCTATAGAGTGTCGAGCCTGCCGGAGTAGGTCATCGTCATTCATTGCAACTTGATGGATGAGATGCTGACGAGATTCTTCCATAGAACGGCTTCTTATTGTTTCCTCCTGATCAACTTGCTCCCGTTGAAGGATCAGCGCTTCCCGCTTCTTAACAACTTCCCCTAAATGGAGATCGCTCTCTACTAAGATCGCCCGAGCATTGGTAATGGCCTCCTGGGCGCTGAGAATGGCAGCCTGGCTCCCCTCAATTTCAGAGTTCACCAACTCCAAACCTCTAAGAATGGACTCCCGACTAGCCTGGAACCCTGCTAACGCTTGAGACCACTCTTCTTCTTGGCGCTTCAATTCTTCTTGACGAGCAACCAACTCCGCCCGAAGAGCCCATTCAATCCCAGTAATAGACTCAATATCCGCTTGGCGAACTGTGTTGAGTATGTTCATTTGCTCCTCCAAGATTCCAAAACGGGCCCGGTAAGGAGCTGCTCGGTCTCGTCCCCCAACTTCTTCGGTGTTTTCCAAATAGCGGAATAATATTGGACGTGCAAAGTTGAAGAAATCATGGCCAGCAAGGACCGTCTCGATGCATCTCCTTAGTAAACGCATAAAGTCAACGACACTCAAGTTGAAAAGTTCTTCATGAGGATTTGAAGTGTTAACAGACCAAACAGGTAATGCTAAGAAAGATGTCACGGGTAGGGGAGCAGTGGCTACCAGTGTCGAAGAAGAAGCCCGTCCTTGTACCAGGTTCATGACATGCGGGGCCAGTAAAACCAATGCAAATCTGGTCGAATCAGGAACCTGAGAAGGAGGGCTGCTAATACAAGTCACCCGGGGAGCGCCACCAACAGGAGAAGATGAGGGGGTATCTCCACCAGAAGCTCCTCCGATGGCAGAAGAAGCTTCAAATGAGAACTTTAAATTCTCCTCATCCCCGACTGGAAGACTAGAAGTCAGAGGAATTACAGGTGTCTCAACAGCCATTATAGTAGAAGACGTTAGAATCGCTGACTGAGAAAAAGAAGGCACGCCAACGACAGTGGGAAATGTCTCAGTGGAACAGACTGGCGTTGGAGATGGCATGCTAGGAGAAGGTGTAGCCTCATTAGCAGCAGCTGCGATAATAATCTCAGTTCTCTCGTCACTTCCCAATTCGTCAATTGGGAGAATTGAAGAGGAAACAGAGGCAGGAGCCGGTGTGGAATAATCAGCCGCAAACTCGCCAGCAGAGCTACCCACACCGCCAACGGAGCCGGAATGGTCCATTCTATTGTTAGACTCTACTTGGGTAGTCGAATGCATTGACGAGAGAAGTTGACCACCTGCATGTCAGAAGACTAGAAAAGCAGTGTTACGTTAAATAATAACGGGCAAAAGATAAAATGCTAAGGGCCATACCAGGCGATACAAGTCTAGTTGTCGGACTTGAAGGGGGAGCCACTGTCGTTTCCAGCAATGTATCCGTCTCGCTACCCGTTAGTTGTGCCATAGGTTCTGCCACAGGCTCTAAGGGCGAAGGAGCCGAAACCTCAGCAACACTTGGAGCTTTAGCAGGCTCATCATCTCTTGCCGATGCTGGGGGCACAGCTGAAGCCAACAAGTCGGAAGCAAGTTTGATAGCCACCTCTTGGGAGGCTATCAAAGTTTCCTGTGCCAGTTTTTGCTTCTTACCCGGCCTTTTCTTTAAAGTGCCGCGGCGTTTGAGAGTTGGACTCAAGGGACGACTGACAACAGGCTGAGGAGCTCCACCAGCACCAGTATTATCGTCATCACTGGCATCATCATCTGATTCACTGGCGCCCGAAAGCCCAGCCGCAGCGCCAAGGAATTCTTCCATTCCTTTTATTCTTACTCTAGAAGCACCCTGGCGGCTAATGTAGAGGGCTTCAATCTCTTTGCAACAACTGCGATTGAGAGAGAAGCCGGACACATCAGCATTTGCAATGCTAAAATATGTGCAGAAGCTGAGGGTCATTGCCAGTTCTGGCGACTTATGGGGCAAGGAGAATTCAGCCTCGGTTCCGCCCGCTGCAAAATGGAACCAGCCACGGGCACCTTCATACAAGTCTCCCTCTTGAGCAAGATCTTTATTTGGATTACCCACATAGAGTTGAGAGTATCCAAACTGGCGAGCAAAGCGACTCGGAGTATATGTCTCGATCTGACACCTGAGATCTTGACGATACACCAAGTGTCCGGGACGGATGTTGAGAAGCCACCAGAACGCTCCTGTAGATAAAGTAGTGAAATTATCTGTTCCCACGGCATCCTTCAGCCTCATCCCATATCCTCCGCCAGGGAAGTCGGGGAAACATCTGAAGATCTCATAGTTCTAAAAGCCACGAAGAGTCTTCCGAATTTGAGACATATAATTCTGCTTCCATGAAGAGCGTTCATACAGTTCTACAAAGAAGCACTTTTTGCCTGGACGACACTCTGGTGCGCTCATTAAAGAGGGACAGTGCAAGACGAGCCACGCCATCACATAGGTGTAGGGCATCTCCACCCTAGGGTTTGGAGTTTTCGGCTGGGCAGTCTCTTTCGACTTGCCCTTTCCTTTCCCCTTGACCTTAATAGTGGGAAGGTAATCACGACAGAGCACCCTCAGTCCATACTGCAAATTGCATACCATGGCGGAAAGGAGTCCAAGGGGTCGGCCGTATGAAAGAAGAACCGCTGGATATACCACGGTCATTGCGATTGCTTCCTTGGGCAACGACGGCACGACGCATCTCTTAAGCCACAGCATCAAAAACCCGGCAATGAGACCTCTGTTGGAGATCGGAAAATGGGCTTGATGGTGATAGCTCTTGAATGAAGTGCCAGAACTGTATCCATTCTCATTGGATTCAGTGGTATAATATAATAGGTGGCAGCCCTTAGCAATGCGGTGATCAATCTCTGAGCCATAGACGGGTGGATGGCCATGGATAGTCGTTGAACTATCCTTAGAATTCAAGTTGGCAAAAAGGTATTCGGCCCATTTCTTATGACCGATACCGTGGTTACGCGCACCCGTCAAGTCAGCGCAAATATGATAATGGCACATCATCTCCCAGTATGTGGCATAGATGCGCTCATCCCTCGCCAGTAGCATGTTCAGCTCATTGGTGGTGGGGATATACTCTTCATAGGGGATTTCACCCATGGAAAGCGCAGAAACCTCAAACATCTCGTGAAGAGCGAATCCTAGCTCACCCACTAGTGTAAAAGAGGTAGTAAAAATGATAAGCACTCTGGGAAAAACCGAATTAGACATTCCTGATGGCTTTATACAAGCCAATATCCTTTAAAATGGGTTCGTGGGAATCCAGCATGTACTGAACAAGGCGTGCCCATCACATATTGTTAGAAGAATGAACCCAGCCAGGCATCCGGAAGTCGCTGGCCGGATACTGACCATCCTTCGCCAGGAACTCACTTAAGAAAGTTCGGGCACGAGATGGGACTTCTCCTATTGGAAGCTCCTTGCCAAATCGGTCTGGAAGCAAGCCAGTAATGCATCTGGGGGAACCATGTTGATAAACCCCTTTTGCACCAAATTTGCCTGTTGGGAGGCCATCTTGCTTTTGAGTTAGTTCCCACTTTAATTCCCGAGGTATCGCCAGTCTCTGAAGATAGACCAGAGGATAGCTACGATCCATTCTAGGCAGAAGCATTAGCATTTCGCCTGAGTTATATAACCAAATGCGATCCTCTTCAGAAAGGATCTCATCTGATTGATCCATCTGGTCTCCAAAGAGAAAGGCGGGTTTCTCCATCGCCTCTCTATTCACAGTTTCGAAGGCTACGTCAGTTATGATTTCTCGCGCAGTAGTGGGGTGGTACTTGATCAGCTTCTCCTTGCGTTCCTTCAGGTCTGGCTTATATGAAGCCAAGATAGTGGTAAAGCGAAATTCGCCTGAGGGATCAGAACCCCCAGCAAAGCCGAAGTAATTCTTGTGGGGAAGAGATTCCATCAAATACCCTACTGCAAAAAGAAAGCAGAGTGAGAGAAGTTTCTATAAGACAGAAAAAATTCTCCAAGTATGGACGCGCGAAGCTAAAGATTAGACCGCGCAGAAGTCAAAATAGCCTCGTGTTTCAGTGCGACTGCTACTTAAAATAGCCTCGCGTTTCAGCGCGACTGCTACTTAAAATAGGCTCGCGTTTCAGCGCGACTGCTACTTAAAATAGCCTCGCGTTTCAGGGCGACTGCTACTTGAAATAGCCTCGCGTTTCAGCACGACTGCTACTTGAAATAGCCTCGCGTTTCAGCGCAACTGCTACTTGAAATAGGCTCGCGTTTCAGCGCGACTGCTACTTGAAATAGCCTCGCGTTTCAGCGCGACTGCTACTTAAAATAGCCTCGCTTTTCAGCGCGATTGCTACTTGAAATAGCCCCGCGCTTTAAACGCGAGGATGATGCGATAACTTCGCGTAAGAAGAAAGTCAGAGACTTTTCTCCTTCTCCAAGCCTTACAGCAGGAGTACGGCGATCTCGCCGGTAAAAGAGTTGATTGATTAGTTAAAATTAAACCAAATCACTCTAGAAATGTTCTAAAGAGTCTCGATGGAAAGATTCTTACCCCCGATGGGCGAAATGTGGGCTGGCGCGTCGCTGCCTTGGCCGCCGCCACCACTGCTTGCGCCAGTCGCCGATGATGGAGTCGCTCGAGAAGTAGCACGAGTCTTGGGTGCCATTATTGAGAAAAATCGGCTGAAAATCTGGAGAAACTCGATCGGAAGAAGATCGGGTCGCCTGAACTCTGATCGCCTGAATCTCTAAGTTTCTGGAAAATTCTCAAATAAAGTGAGAAGGATAAGGAATAGGGATTTCATTTAAAATGTAAGAAACTACCTCTTGGAATTCGGCGCGAGTTTTGGAGAAAGTGACTAGTCAGTTACTCTCTAAAACGCGAAGCTATTAGCCTCGCGCGATGATGGAAAACGCGAAGTTGTTTTACTCCACGCAACTTTACAAAACGCGAGGATAGCCTGTGCCTTAGCTTCGCGTTTTTATGAAAAAAAAAACTTAGATTTTTGACGAGTGCAATTAGGCGCTTCCATCTAAGTTAAGATGATCTTTGTCCGATCATTTGGGTATTAGTAATCTAAGTTACGCAGAAGTGCCTTAGACTATTTTACCAAAATTATTGACCATCTGTTTGTTGAGCAAGCAAAATTATTGAAGCTAACAGATAGAGAGGAAAATAATTTGCTCTTTATTCATAAAAGAAGAGATTACAAAGAGGGAGTTATAGCTCTCCCAAAAGCTTTTACATGATCAACTCATCAATAACCAAACAGTAAGACTTCTATACGGGGTGTTGAAGCTCAGTTCCCTAGTTCACATGCAAAAGAACTCCAGATTTCTCTACAGGGTGTTGAAGCTCAGTTCCCTGGTTCACATGCAAAAGATCTCCTCTGCAAATGTTAATTAGGATCTGTCATCCGAAATGAAGCACGAGAGGAAAGGAAAGTGCTGCATTGAAGCACAATTCTGCACTGCAAGTGCTGCAGCTCCCTATTTACAGCCCCTTCAGGAGTTTATCTCTCGGAGCTAGAGCTTAAAACCTGCAACTATGTTGTAAAGCATATGCTTCTGACTTCCTTAGAGTTACTTTTGCTGATGAAGATCGATGGACCCGCATACACCCCTCTTCAGAAAGGATTGAACTTACTGCAAAAGGAACAGAGTTTCCAAAAGAGTGAAAACGCGGAGCTAAGCTAACTCCGCGCACAATTGAAGAAATAGCCTCGCGCTTTAAACGCAGAGGATGACGCGATAGCTTCGCGTGAAGGAAGGATAGAACTTCTTTCTGCTCTTTCCTTCTCTTTCAAATTCATCGCGACTGCTAATCAAAGATAGCCTCGCAATTCATCGCGACTGCTAATCAAAGATAGCCTCGCAGTTTCATTGAGACTACTAGTAAAGCCCCGCGTTTCAAGCACAGGAACGACACAATAAAACGGTGATCTCGCCGACAAGATAAGCAATCGTCAAGATTAAACCAAGTCAAAATATCTCAGAATGGTTCTTAGAAAACTAAGAAATGAGGTTTTTACCTTCAGAAGACGCTGCACAGACTAATTTGCCGTTGCGTTTACTTCCATGGCCACTGACATTAACGCCGGCCAACTTGCGAAAAGCCAAACTCCTCTGGAGGGACATCCTAATGATGAAAATCTATGGAGAATTGAACGAAGATCAGTTGAAGATCATTCGTGAGTCACTCGAGTTCTCAGAAATTCTTCGGATGAGATGAAGAAGAAGATGAGCCGGGAGCTCTATTTAAACAGAATTTCCGTCGCTTGGTATTCGGCGTGGAAACTCAGGGTAATTAATGACATAATTACTCATTTCACTGAAGACGAAGTGAAGCTGATTAGCTCCGCGTAAGTGAGCATAACGCGAGATAGACTTGGTATTCTAACTCCGCATTTCAGTTTAGATATCCAAAGTATTTCAAAATCTGCTGAAGTCTAAGTCATTTTGAAAACTTTGGAGGGGATTCTGTTGGCAGTGAAAATTTCTAAGTTAAAAGGATTTTTCACAACAGAACGCGGAGCCAATTCAGTAGCCCCGGATTTGGTAATATTAACCCTGCGTTTGAATAAAACGCGGAGATGTTTAATAGCTCCGCGTTCATTCCGAAGTCTGGCTTGTATTGGCCTCGCGTTTGAGTAAAATGCGGAGATGATCAACAGCTCCGCGTTAGCTCCTCGTTTTGGTTATTTAGCACCGCGTTTTGATGCGATTAAAGCTCCGCGTAAGCAGATAACCAGAGTCTCAAATTGATTGAGATTATGATTCTGGGCCTATCCAAATACCCTAATCAGAATTCCATCAAAACTGAGATATTTGATTGGAATCCCTAATAATGACGAGTTCTATTTAGATAGAAACTCTTGCATTAACCTGGGGCTATAAATACCTTCCTGGTGAAACCCTAGAGAGTTTCTTTTCGGCAATTGAGATGTTTTTCTGAAATCTTGGAGAATTCGAGTTATACACAGAGCCTTGAGTTCGTGAAGATCAGAGAAAATCACCATCTTCTTTCTGGAGTTCTTGAAAAGTTCGAGTTACGCGAGAGAGCCTTGAACAAATCAAAACCAGAGAAGATCGTCTATAGTCGGCCGATATCTTCAAAAGAGAAGATTTCAACGTACCGATCGTCCAAAGGAACTACTATAGATCCCATCGCCACAAATCCCACGATTATTTTGTAAAAGAAGGAGATTGAAGTATAAAATCCTCTCGTTTTTTCTCTTTATACATCTTGTTCACTTCTATTGTAATCTAAGATGTGTTCAATGGAAGGAAGCGAAGAAACTTTTGCGGCGAACACTGGCGAGGGATGAGCGCATCTACGCCACATACTGGGAGATGATGTGCCATTATCATATTTGCGCTGACTTGATGGGTGCGCGTAATCACGGTATCGGTCATAAGAAATGGGCTGAATACCTTTTTGCCAACTTTAATTCTAAGGATAGTTCAACGACTATCCATGGCCATCCACCCGTCTATGGCTCAGAGATTGATCATCGCATTGCTAAGGGCTGCCACCTATTATATTATACCACTGAATCCAATGAGAATGGATACGGTCCTGGCACTTCGTTCAAGAGCTATCACTATCAAGCCCAGTTTTCGATTTCCAACAGAGGTCTCATTGTCGGGTTTTTGATGCTGTGGCTTAAGAGATGCATCGTGCCGTCGTTGCCCAAGGAAGCAATCGCAATGACCGTGGTATATCCAGCGGTTCTTCTTGCATATGGCCAACCCCTTGAACTTCTTCCCGCCATGGTGTGTAATTTACAGTATGGACTGCGGGTGTTTTGTCGTGATTTCCTTCCCACTGTTCAGATCAAGGGGAAAGGAAAGGGCAAGTCAAAAGAGACTGCCCAGCCGAATACTCCAAACCCTAGGGTGGAGATGCCCTACACCTATTTGATGGCGTGGCTCGTCTTGCACTGTCCTTCTTTAATGAGTGCACCAGAGTGTCGTTCTGGCGAAAAGTGCTTCTTTGTAGAGCTGTATGAATGCTCTTCATGGAAGCAGAATTATATGTCTCAAATTCGGAAGACTCTTCGTGGCTTTCAGAACTATGAGATCTTTAGGTGTTTCCCCGACTTCCCTGGCGGAGGATATGGAATGAGGCTGAAGGACGCCGTGGGAGCAGATAAGTTCACTACTTTATCTGCAGGAGCATTCTGGTGGCTTCTCAACATCCGTCCCGGACACTTGGTGTATCGTCAAGATCTCGGGTATCGGATCGAGCCATACACGCCGAATCGCTTTGCTCACCAGTTTGGATATTCCCAACTTTATGTGGGCAATCCAAATAAAGATCTCGCTTACGAGGGGAATTTATACGAAGGCGCTCGTGGCTGGTTCCATTTTGCAGCAGGCGGAACCGAGGCTGAATTCTCCTTGCCCCAGAAGGCGCCAGAATTGGCCATGACCCTCAGCTTCTGCAACTAGTTCAGTATTACGAATGCTGACGTGCCCGGCTTCTCTCTCAATCGCAGTTATTGCAAAGAGATTGAAGCCCTCTACATTAGCTGCCAGGGTGCTTCTAGAGTGAGAATAAAAGGAATGGAAGAATTTCTTGGTGCCGCGGCTGAGCCTTCAGACGCCAACGAGTCCAATGACGATGCCGATGATGACGATGACAATACTGGTGCTGGTGGAGCACCCCAGCCTGTTGTCAGTCGTCCCTTGAGTCCAACTCTCAAACGCCGCGGCACTTTAAATAGAAGGCCGGGTAAGAAGCAAAAATTGGCTCAGGAAACTTTGATAGCCCCCAAGAAGTGGCTGTCAAACTTGCTTCAGACTTGTTGGCTTCAGCTCTACCCCCAGCGTCGGCAAGGGAGGATGAACCTGCTAAAGCTCCAAGTGTCGCTGAGGTTTCGGCTCCTTCGGCCATAGAGCCTGTGGCAGAACCTATGGCGCAACTAAAGGGTAGCCAGATGGGTACATTGCTGGAAACAACAGTGGCTCCCCCTTCAAGTCCGACAACTGGACTTGTATCGCCTGGTATGACCCTTAGCATTTTATCTTTTGCCCGTTATTATTTAACGTAACACTGCTTTTCTGGTCTTCTGACATGCAGGTGGTCAACTTCTCTCGCCGATGCATTCGACTACCCAAGCTTCTCTCGCCGATGCATTCGACTACCCAAGTAGAGTCTGACGATAGGATGGACCATTCCGGCTCCGTTGGTGGTGTGGGTAGCTCTGCTGGCGAGTTTGCGGTTGATTATTCCACACCGGCTCATGCCTATGTTCCTTCTTCAATTCCCCCGATTGATGAACTGGGGAGTGATGAGAGAACAGAAGTCATTATCGCAGCTGCTGCAAAGGAGGCTACGCCTTCTCCTAGCATGCCATCTCCAATGCCAGTCTGTTCCACTGAGATATTTCCCACGGTCGTTGGCGTGCCTTCTGTCTCTCAGCTAGCGATTCTAACGTCATCTGTTGTCATGGCTGTTGAGACACCTGCAACTCCCCTGGCTTCAAGTCTTCCAGCAGGAGAGGAGGAGAATTTGAAATTCTCATTCGAAGATGCTTCTCCCTCCGGAGGAGCTTCAGGCGATGTGATCCCATCTTCTCTTCCTGTTGGTGGGGGTACCCAAGTGATCTGTACTGACGGTACTTCGTCTGGGGTCTCCAGCTCTTCCAGATCTGCACTGGCTCTACTGGTCCCCCGTATTATGAATTTAATGCAGGGACGGGCTTCTTCTTCTCAAATTCCAGCAACTACTGCTCCCTTACTTACGACACCTTCCTTGGCATTACCTGCTTTGCCTACTGACACTGCAAATCCTCTTGAAGAACTTTTCAGCTGCACTGTCGAGGATTTTATGCGTTTGTTGAGAAGATGTGTCGAGATGGTTCTTGCCGGTCACGATTTCTTCAACTTTGCACGTCCACTGTTATTCCGCTATCTAGGGAATGTTGAAGAATTCGGTGGACAAGATCGAGCAGCTCCATACCGGGCCCGCCTTGCAGCCTTAGAAGAGCAGGTGACCACGCTACACACACTCCGTCAGGCGGATGTGGAGGCAATCACTGAGATAGAGCTGGCGTAGTTTCGGGCAGAATCCTTATCTCGAAGAAATACTTTAAGGCAGCAGGAGGAGAAATGGTCTCAGGAACTGACAGAGCTCCAGGCCAGGCGGGAATCTGTTCTCGGCGACTTGCGGATGGTAGACTTTGGAATTGGGGAAAGTCAGGCGGCCATCTCTAAAGCCAGGAGACGATCGCCAGAGCTCGGGCCATCTTGATAGAAAATGAACTCCGATTAGGAGAGTCGGTCAAGAAGCGGGAGATGTTGCTTATCCAGCAGGAGCAGATTCAGCAGGAAGAGACGGCCAGGAATCGTGCCATAGAAGAATCTCGTCAGCAACAACTTACAATAAGTGATGATGAGTTGCATAGGCAAGCTCAGGAAACCGTGGAGGCTTCTCATCGTAGAAATTTGGACGAGACAATAAACAAATTGAGACTCCTGGGAGGCCAATAGTTTTATCTCTCTTTATGCTTTTATCTTCCTTGTAATAAGAACTTCGTAAACAGGAGAGATATAACCTTCGATGATGATTTTTTTTTTTTGAAATTCTTTTTGCATCCTCACCTTTTTAATAAAGATGATTCTTTTAACTCTTTTATTTGCCGGCTTCAAAACAAATTTGCTTGCCCAACAAATAACCTGCCGTCAAAACGATTTATCTCGGTATCGTTTGTGCACAAAATTTTTTTTTTTTTTTTAACCGAGGTAAGAGTTTTAAGAGTTTATGGGATTTTTAGCAAACCCCCAGCTATCAACGGATTTGATTAGTCTTTACCAACTACCGTTTGAGTTGGGCTAGCCATGTTATTCCCTTCAACATGGTGAGTTGCCGAGAATTTCGTTTGGACTTAAATGCCAAACTTTTCCTCTCCCCTTTACCTTATCGGTGTTGGGTAATTCATACTTTTTACCCCCAGTATGAAGGGGTTGGCGAGAAACTGGTTATCTCCTCATTACCTAGTTGGCGTTGGGTAATTCATACTTTTACCCCAGTATGATGGGTTGGCGAGAAACTGGTTCTCTTCCCATTGCCTAGTTGGCGTTGGGCAATTCATACCTTTTAGGTCAGAGGCACTAAACTGCGCATGCCTAAAAGAAAGATTGGTGGCTGTTCAAACTTGAGAACTGGCACACCGGGTTTGGGTCAGAGGCACTCAATGGCGCATGCCTAAAGAAAAGGCTGGAGGTTGCTCAAACTTGAGAGCTAAACACACCAGATTTAGGTCAGAGGCGCCAAACGGAGCATGCCTAAGAAAAGACTGGAGATGATTCAAACTTGAGAACCAAACTGGAGGTGGTTCAAGGCTCTCTCGCGTAACTTGAACTCAGGTTTAGGTCAGAGGCGCTCAATGCGCATGCCTAAGAAAAAGACTGGAGATGGTTCAAACTTGAGAACCAAACTGGAGGCGGTTCAAGGCTTTCTCGCGTAACTTGAACTGGGCACTCCAAACACACCAGGTTTAGGTCAGAGGCGCTCAATACGCATGCCTAAGAAAAGGACTGGAGGTGGTTCAAACTTGGGAACCAAACGAACCAGGTTTAGGTCAGAGCTCAATGCGCATGCCTAAGAAAAGGACTGGAGGTGGTTCAAACTTGGGAACCAAACGCACCGGGTTTAGGTCAGAGGCGCCAAAACTGCGCATGCCTAAGAAAAAGAAGACGCGTATCTCCAGGGGTACTAAGAATAGTATTTCTTCAGAAATTTGCCATTGATTGGCATCATCATCCTATCGTCGTCTTGATTCATTAAGCGATAGGCTCCACTGGAGTATACGGTCTCCACAATAAACGGTCCTTCCCACTTGGGTTCAAACTTACCCTTAGTCTTGTGGGTTAGCACCATTGGCCTTTTAACAGCCAGAACCAAGTCTCCTTACTTAAAGGTCCTTGGTTTGACGTTCTTATTGAACGTTTGAGGTATTCGGGCTTGATACAACTCAATTTGTTGTTGAGCCCTGAGACGTTTTTCATCTAACGCCTCTAGTTCTTGCAATCTTTGCTGATGGCGCTCTTCTGTCGTCATTCTTGTGGCTAAAGCCACTCTTAATGATGGTATCTGGATTTCAAGAGGCAAAACAGCCTCACTTCCATAAACCAAAGAGAATGGGGTAGCTTTGGTCGGGGTGCGAACGGTGGTGCGATAGGCCCACAGGCATTCTCCTAACTTTTCATCCCAATCTCGTTTATTAGAAGAGACAAACTTCCGAAGGAGTTTAATAATCGTCTTGTTGAAGGCTTCGGCCAACCCATTAGCTGTAGGGTTATATGGTATTGAAGCAATGTCTTTGATTCTGAACTTATTGCAGAATCTGGAGAATCCGTCGGGGTACACCGAAGCGGTAAATGACGTGATGCTTGACGAACTTGATTACATCTGTCATTTTCACCTCTTTCATGGGCACGGCTTCGGCCCATTTTGAAACATAATCGGTTATTGCAAGAATAAATCGATGTCCTCTGGATGATGAGGGAGTTATTGGCCCCACAATGTCCATTCCCCAGGCCTCAAACGGCCAACTAGCGACGGTATTGTGCAAGTATTCTGGGGGTTGGTGAATAAAATCAGCATGAACTTGGCATGCATGGCATCGTTTAGCGTATGCCATTGCTTCCGTGATCATATTTGGCCAGTAGTATCCTAGCCTTTTTATACGGTCTCTAAGTTTTGGACCAGGCTGATGAGCTCCACATACTCTATCATGTATTTTTTTCAGCACTTGTTCTGCTTCTGCTTTTGATACGCAGCGTAGCAGTAGACCATCTCTTGACTTTCTATACAAAGTCTGAAGTTTATGGTCATAATAAAATCTCTGGGCCTTCCTCTTCATTGAGGTGGCTTCCTTTGGATCTTCTGGTAATACCCCATGCAAAGTATAATCCACAAACGGAAATCGCCAATCACGGGGCTCTAACTTTAAACATATTTGGCATACCTCTTCGGCTTGAGACACCACGTCTGGGTGGAGGAGTCCTCTGCTACCAATGGTGATGCTTTTAACTTCACCTGGCGGGATTGCCAGTGTTGCGGCTAATGCGGCAAGAGCATCTGCATAAACGTTCTCATTTCGAGATACGTGATATATGTAGAATTGTTCAAAATGTCCTGCTAGCTCAATAGCTAACTGATGATAGGGGATGAAGGCTTCATGTCTGACTTCATACTCACCTGTCATCTGATTGACGATGAGCTTAAAGTCTCCATATGCCTCTAGATGGTTCACCCCCAGTTGCAGAGCTATTTTTAAGCCGATAATGAGCGCGTTGTACTCCGCTACATTATTCGTGCACGGTTCTGTTAATGAGTAACCGTTAGGCAATATATATTTATGTGGGGATATTAGCACAACCCCCACTCCAGCAGCAGATCGTCTCGCGGCACCATCAAAGAACATTTGCCAAGGCTGTTCTCTGGTAACTGTGTTGACTTCTAATGTCTGCTTTAATTTGGACCAAATTGGATGATTTGCAAGGAAATCGCGATTGCCTGTCCCTTCATGGCCTTTTGAGGGACAAAATGTATGTCATAGGACGATAGTAAGAGCGCCCATTTTGCCAATCGGCCATTTAAGGATCCTGGTTTGGTCATAAGAAACTGCAAGGGGTTAACCCATGATATGACATGAATTGTTTGCCCCGAAAGGTAGTGTCGCATTTTCTGAACAGCAAACACTAGGGCTAAACATTCCTTTTCAATAGGGGTATACCGCTATTCAGCCCCAATCATTGTTCTGCTTAAATAGTAAAGGGTATGTTCATGGCTGTGCTCATTATATTGAGCAAGTAATGCTCCTAAAGCATTATCCATGGCCCTTACATATATAAGGAAGGGCTGCCCAGGGGCTGGTGTCATAAGTACAGGAGGCTTAGTAAGGTACTTCTTGAGGTCATCAAATGCCTGTTGACATGACTCATCCCATATGAAAGACACTCCTTTTTTCATAAGTTTTGAGAATGACTGGCATCGTCTAGATAGGTTGGAAATGAAGCGTCGAATATAGGCGAGCTTTCCCTGTAATCCCCTTAATTCCTTAAGATTGCGGGGAGGCGGCATTTCGCTAATCGCTTTTACCTTTTCAGGGTCGAGAAAAATTCCTCTTGAGGTGATGATGAACCCAAGAAATTTCCCGCTGGATACCCTCATGAACGAATTAGTAGGATTCATCTTCAGATGATATTTCCGCATAAGATCGAAGACCACTCTTAAATCATGAAGATGATCTTCTTTGTTTTTGCTTTTGACTGCTAAGTCATCCACATAGCACTCCACTGTTCTGCGCTGGTGTTCCTTGAATATGACACTCATTGCGCGTTGGTAGGTGGCACCTGCGTTCTTTAATCCGAATGGCATCACCGTATAACAGTACACCCCAGCGACGTTCTGAAAACTGTATGCTTTTCATCATCCGGGTGCATTTTAATTTGGTTATAACCTGAGAAGCCATCCATAAAGGACATCCTCTCATAACCGTAAGTATTATCAATCATCACATCGGTGATGGGGAGTGGAAATTCATCCTTGGGACATGCAGTGTTCAGATCTGGAATCGATGCATATCCGGATTTTGCCATTCTTTTTGCGAACTGGCACTATGTTAGCCACCCAATCAGGATGTTGTTCTTCACGAATGAATCCGGATTCAATAAGCTTATTGACCTCGGCAACTATTGCCTCCATCAACTCTGGTCGAAAATGCCTCTGTTGTTGTTTAACAGGTTTGACATCTTCTTTTATATTTAACCGGTGTGTGGCAATTTGAGGGTCAAGCCCAGGCATATCTTCATAACTCTACGCGAACACATCTATATATTCTTTGATAAGAGATATAAGTTCCTCCTTTTCTAAAGGAGTTAGTGTGTCGCTTATGAAAATGGGTTTCGGATTTTCTTCCGTTCCCATGTTAACTTGTATTAATTTGTCTTCTGTGGGTGGGTCACGCTGTTCAAAGCGGACATCCCAGAGAGTATCAATATGCCTAGCCCAAGCGTCATCTTGAATGTCAATTGGTTCCTCGTCGCTTTCTGGCGCGGATGATACCATATTGACTGTCAAAGATTGAAACCAAGTACCGGTACTTATATCCGAATCATGATCGGATGAAGATGTTTCTTCTTTGGCTGAAGAACTCTCTTCATCTTTTAATGGTGAAGAAGGTGGGGTAGATACATAACCCAACCCCCTGCGGGTCTTCTGATAATAATCAGGACTCTTTCCTCTCGGTCTAAACGAGGGTATGAGATTCCGTCGCCCTTTTCCAAAGTTTAACCCCGGCTTCTGGGTATAATTATATCCCATCTTTTCCATCATCTGTCGGGATCTTTGTTCGTACAAGTGGAACTGAGGTGATGTCTGTTCATCACTTTCACTACTTTGTCTTTGTCGAGGCGACGTGACCACTTTGCCGAACATGATCGGCCTTTGGGACTTCTATCGGGGAGGCACTTCAAAGAAGTGCCCTTGATCCTCGGTTATTTTTAATTGAGAGAGGAGGGAAGACTTGAGGGGCAAATGGTATGCTGCCAGAACTTCAAGTTCGGTCAGGTCATCCACTTCGGTGGAGGTACAAGAGGGCTCCGATTCAGTAGCTACAGCATGCTCGTAGACTAACTTTGCATTGGTGAAGAGTCGACGGGACGATCATGTAAGCATGGATCCAAGGTCGTCCTAGTAGAATATTGTAGGAGGTATCTGCATCAATAACATAGCATGTAACCTCCGTCTTTAGATCTCTAATTTGGCATCGGAGTCGAATTTTCCCGAGGGGGCTGCTATTATTGGCATTGAACCCATATATTGACGTGTTGGTTGGTGTCAGACGATGGAGGGACATCTCTAGCAGCTGCATCAACCTTCTGGGTACGACACTTAGTGCAGAACCCGGATCAATTTGAATTCGGTCTACTTTGTGGATCCGACATATCCGGTGAAATATAAAGGCCTGTTGTACTTTATATTCCTTACCTGCATGTCTTCTGGAGAGAAAACTATTTGTGGGACCGGTCTCCTCACTTGATGACAGCGGGGGCAAGAATCCTGTTCTTCATTAGCCGGCTCGACGATCTGAGCTAGGAATGACTCAGAGTCTGCCAAAACTTCCCTTAACGCCGCACGAGTTGACTTTGACAATCGTAACAACTCATATAGCGTTACTCGAGCTGGAATATTTGCCAGCTGAGTTATAATATCAAATTGGAAGGAGGTATTCTTAACTCCTTCATCTCTTCGCGGATTCTTCTGGAAACGAACACCTTTTTGCTTTGCAGGATTAGTAGTTTCTGCATATATATCCTTCTGATCTACTCTGGTGTAGTCTCTAAGATATGTTTTCCCAGACCGGGTGCCGGAAGGGCCTGCCCCCTCTTGATGAGTGGCCATGGCTTCGGGCTCCTCTTCAGAGTGTGTGGGTATTCCTGCAATATATTCATCCTTTATTTCTGCGGAGATAGCATTGCTAGTCCGCTTTTTCTTGTGACCCCCTGTGTTTGTCCACTGCTCGTCTTCTATCAAATCGGGGTGAACCCACATAACTCCCCTCTTTGGGTCGTTACAGGGACAAGTCCTTCTTGGGCTTTGTTGTAAGGATCAAGATTCTTTGTAACGGCCTCACCCTTTGGGATTGGGGTCACTCCTGCGGGGAACTCGTGGGTTCCAACCACTATGGTTGCCATATTGGCAGTGACCTTCTTCTGCTCTTCCTTAAGCATCAGAACCCCTGCTTCTATTAGTGCCTGGATTCTGTTCTTAAGGGGAAAACAATCCCGGGTAGGGTGCCCAACATTCCGGTGATAGAGACAGTAGTTGGGATCTTTAGTCTTACCAGTGTCTTCTGGCTTCTTATTCTCCGAAAGTTTTAGCATTCCCTTTTTTTGGAGCAAGAGAAAGAGGACAGGTGTCTGTTCAGCTTTGAAAGTGTAATTTCTTTCTTGCTGCGGTCTAATTTGCCTTGATCCTCGCTGACCTTGAGGCTTCGGCTCTGGCGGAGGATTGGTTTTCTGAGGAGCAGCTTCTGACGACATCGCTGCTTTCCCTTTATTCTTATTGCTATTGTTTTGGGTATATGACTTACTACCCTCAGCACTTCTTGACCCGCGGGACTCTTCAACTTGGCAAATCAAGTCTTCAGCTTGCTCTCCTTGTTTGAGCAGGTCCCTCCACGTCTTAGACTCTACGGCCCCCATTTTGAGGAGTACATTGGTCTTAAGATTGTATCGACAGGTCTCTACTAGAGTTTCCTAGATCATTCTGTGTTTACAATGTACGGACTTCTCCCGGAACCTTTCTATAAAATCTTTAACCACTTCTTGCTCTCCTTGTCTAGTTGCAAGGAGGGAATGAACCGTAATCTCGGTGTCATCTTCAAAGAAACGTGAGAGAAATAATTTCTCGACATCTAACCAGGTATTAATAGTACCTGGGGACAACTGCATGAACCAAATGAAGGCAGGCCCTCGCAAAGTACTTGCAAATACTTTGGTCATAATGGGATCATTACCCATTAAGTATCCTGCTTGGGATAAAAAGTAATATATATGTTGACTGGGCGATCCCTTCCCGTCGTATGGCTCTAACTTGAGCGGCTTATACTTTGGTGGGTAAGGTATCATATCCCATTCAGGAGGATACGGTCTTGAGACCCCTGCTTCTTTCAACTCCTTTTTATGCATTAAAACTTCGAGTTGATTCTGTAGCTTTTCTATCTTTTCGCCATGCGGATCATGGAAAGAAAATCTATCATCTTCCTCATGCATCGAGTGGGCTTTCTCTTCCTGTTCTTCTTCATTCAGAGTTTCTTTGCCCTTTTTGGCATCATCTTCAACAAATCTCGATAGCATGACTTTGAGTCCTTCAATCATCTTTTGCTGCTCTCGAATCATCTTTTCTTGAGCTTCAAATCTCTGATTGATATCGTCAGACTTATCTGCCATATGCGATGCCGACTTCTGTAGCCGAGACAATGTAGAGGATGGAGGCGAGGCTATAGCGGAATTATCACTGCCCTCGTCGTAAGAACCCCCTGCGAGCTTCTTATAATTTCGGGGCGGGACGACTCCTGATCTTAGTCGAGTAACACGATGAGGTTCTTCATCACTCGATTCTGAATCATCATCCGTCTCTGCAATTTTCCTCCCTTTTCCTACCATGTTGGAAGTTACAGCTCTCCATTGCTTTAGGGAAGTGGTTCTTGTCTTCTTAGCAGGATTCTGGTTTGACTCGTTTAATCGGTCGAACACAGATATCCTGTTCTTGCTGCAGCCACAGTTGTCCATTACGGCTGATACTGCCGTCACCAGTTGCTGGCAATGACAAACAGGCTCAATCTGAAGTTGGTCTATGCCTCTCTTCTTAGAGAGATATTCCCTAAGATCAGCGCCTTTAGTCATAGAGTCAAGAGGTCCATTCAACTCTTGAGAAGATCTGGGAACCCACTGAAACTTCTTTGTCTGATCAATCCTGACTCTGGGGTTGGACCGATCCTCGCATGGCTTAGGAATAGCCTTGCGTTTCACATTGCGCGCCTGAAGAATAGCTCCGCGCTTATCCACACTAGCCTCGCGTCTCTCGCTGGCTTGGTATGTCTTTAGAAGTTTAGCTTCTGGAATAATAGCCCCGCATGAAGGGAAGGTCTTACACGCTGGCTTATCTTTGCGATTAACGCATATCATAGCCTCGCGCCTAGCACGATTTTTATGACTGACAACTATTTGCCAATCGTCCTCGCGTTCCTTGTGGTATCAGAAGTCTTGCGTTTATTGCAAGTATTACTGGCCTCGCGTCTCTCGCTTAGCTCAGTATCAGCCTCGCGTGGAGAATCACACTCTGGCTTTAGAGAATTTTTATACTCCCGTCTCTCGCGAGTGTTAAGTATTTTGTGACTAGGGCAAATCTTGCTGGCTTCGCGTCTCTCGCTAGGCTCAGCAATAGCCTCGCATGGGGAATCACACGCTGGCTTTGAAAAATTTTTATACTCGTGTCTCTCGCGAGTGTTGGGTATTCTGCGACTAGCGTAACCCTTACTGGTTTTGCGTCTCTCGCTAGGCTCAGTAATAGCCTCGCGTGGAAAATCACACGCTGGTTTTGAAAAATTTTTATACTCGCGTCTCTCGCGAGTGTTGGGTATTCTGCGACTAGCGCAACCCTTACTGGCTTTGCGTCTCTCGCTAGGCTCAGTAATAGCCTCGCGTGGAAAATCACACGCTGGCTTTTCCTTGCTTTTAAGGCAAGTTGTATCTTCGCATTTAACGCGGTAGAGACTGGTCTCGCGGGTAGCGCGAGCCAGTTTGCGAGGGACCATAGCCTCGCGTCCTCTAGAGTTAGCTTCGCGTCCAAGGCGGGCTTTGAGGGCTCTACGCCTCGCTCTCTGGTTCCTGTTCCGGAGTTGGGTCCTGGTCAGTCCAGTCCCTAGGTCTTCTTCGGCAGTCGGAAGCTCCTCCTCGGCTAGGATTTCTTGTGTGAACTCCGGCTCTATAGTCGCAGTCTCCAAGGATCCCCGTTTCTCGGTGGATTCCTTTCTACCCGTTACTCGGGCATTGGAGTACATGCGACGATAGTGCCGTGTCTCATCCAAGTCACCTGATCCGGAGGAGAGGAACTCCTCGTACTTCTGCTGGTCGATTTCAACGACCAGCGTGTCTACTTCGGATCCGAGCAAGTCAACGTCCGATTGCGCCACAATCTCTTCATCAGTGAAAGAGATGGCTCCCACTGTGGTCGCCAGTTTGTTCGTCGCAAAAGTTTCGTTGCTTCCTCCCATTGAATTAACTTAAATCACAATAGAAGTGAACAAGATATAAAGAGAACAAACGAGAGGATTTTATATTTCAATCTCTCTCTTTTACAATATATATTGTGGGATCTGTGGCGATGGGATCTGTCAAGTAGCTCCTTTTGACGATCGGTACATTGAAATCTTCTCTCTTGAAGATATCGGCCGACTATAGACGATCTTCTCTGGTTTTGATTTGTTCAAGGCTCTCTCGCGAAACTCGAACTTCTCAAGAACTCCAGAAAGAAGATGGTGATTTTCTCTGATCTTCACGAACTCAAGGCTTTGTGCGTAACTCGAATTCTCCAAGATTTCAAAAAATATCTCAATTGCCGAAAAGAAGATCCCTAGGGTTTCACCAGGAAGGTATTTATAGCCCCAGGTTAATGCAAGAGTTTCTATCTAAATAGAACTCGTCATTATTAGGGATTCCAATCAAATATCTCAGTTTTGATGGAATTCTAATTAGACTTGATTTGGGTATTTGGATAGGCCCAGAATCATAATCTCAATCAATTTGAGACTCTGGTTATCTACTTACGCGGAGCTTTAATCGCATCAAAATGCGGCGCTAAATAACCAAAACGTGGAGCTAACGCGGAGCTATTGATCATCTCCGCGTTTTACTCAAACACGAGGCTAATATAAGCCAGACTGCGAAATCAACGCGGAGCTATTAAATATCTCCGCATTTTATTCAAACGCAGGGTTAATATTACCAAACACGGGGCTACTAAATTGGCTCCACGTTCTGTTGTGGAAAATCTTTTTAACTTAAAAATTTTCACTGCCAACAATGGGCAGTGTAAAACGAGCCATGCCATCAGATAAGTGTAAGGAAGCTCCACCCTTGGGTTCGGAGTCTTCACTTGAGCGATCTCCTTTGACTTGCCTTTCCCTTTTCCTTTGCCCTTATTGGCAGGGATGAAGTCATTGCAGAGTGTCCGCAATCCATGCTGTAGATTGCACACCATGGCGAGAAGAAGTCCGAAAGGTCGACCGTATGTAAGAAAAACTGCTGGATATACCACAGTCATTGCAATTGCTTCTTTGGGCAGTGACGGCATGACACATCTCTTCAGCCACAGTATCAGGAATCCAGCAATAAGGCCTCTGTTGGACACCGGGGACTAAGCCTGATAGTGGTAGCTCTTAAATGAGATACTAGGACCAAATCCACCTTCGTTGGATTCAGTAGTATAAAGTGTTAGCCGGGTCTTGGCAATGCGGTGCTCAATCTCTGTGATGTAAACAGGAGGGTGACCATGGACAGTCGTTGAACTATCCTTAGAATTCAAATTGGCGAAGAGGTAATCAGCCCATTTCTTGTGGCCGATACCTTGATTACGCATACCTGCTAAGTCAGCACAGATGTAGTAGTGGCACATCATCTCCCAGTATGTGGCATAGATGCGCTCGTCCTTCGCCAATAGTATGTTCAGCTCCTCGGTGGTAGGGATGTACTCCTCGTAGGGGACTTCGCCCATGGAGAGCCCAGAGACTTCAAACATCTCGTGGAGAGCAAACCCTAGCTCACCCACTGGTGTAAAAAGAGTGCAGGTCTCAGGGTTATACATCTCCAGAAAGCAGAAAAAGTGATATGCACTCTGAGGGAACCCGAATTGGACGTTCCTAATGGCCTTGTACAGACCAATCTCCTTCAAGATGGGTTCATGAGAATCCAACATGTACTGAACAAGGCGGGCTCACCACATGTTGCCAGAAGAATAAACCCAGCCAGGCATCCTAAAGTCGCTGGCTGGGTACTGACCATCCTTCGCCAGGAACTCACTTAAGAAAGTTCTTGCGCCGATTGAAACTTCTCCTACTGGGAGCTCCTTGCCAAGACGGCCTGGAAGCAAACCATTAATCCATCTAGGGGGACCATCTTGATAAACCCCTTGTGCACCAAATTTACCCGTTGGGACGCCATCTTGCTCTTGAGTTAGTCCCCACTTTAACTCCCGAGGCATCGCCAGCCTCTGAAGATAGACCAGGGGATAGCTACGATCCATCCCAGGCAGAAACATTAAAGCTTCGCCATAATTATATAGTCACATGCAGTCCTCTTCAAATAGGATCGCATCTGATTGCTCCATCTGATCCCCAAAGAGAAACGCGGGCTTATCTATTGCTTCTCTGTTCACATCTTCGAAAGCTGCATCAGTGATGATCTCGCGTGTAGTAGTAGGATGGTATTTGATCAATTTCTCCCTACGGTCTCTCAAGTTAGGGTTATATGCAGCCAAGATCATAGTGAAGTGAAATTGAGCTGATAGATCAGAACCACCAGCAAAGCCAAAGTAGTTCTTATGGGAAAGAGCTTCCGCCGAGTACCCTACTGCAAGAAGAAAAATCAAAGTTAGAAAAGTTTCTATAAAACAGAAAATTTTTCTAAGTATGGATGTGCAAAGCTAAAAATTAGAACGCGCGAAGCTAAAATAGCGTCGCGCGAAGCTAAAGATTAGACCTCACAGAAGTCAAAAGACCCTCGCATTTCAACGCGACTGCTAATAAAATAGCCTCGCATTTCAACGCGACTGCTACTTAAAATAGCCCCGCACCTCAAAACGCGAGGATGATGCGATAGTTTCACGTAAGAAGAAAGCCAGAGGCTTTTCTTCTTCTCCAAGCCTTGCGGCCAGAGTACGGCGATCTCACCGATGAAAGAAGTGATCGATCAGTTAAAATCAAATCAAATTACTCTAGAAATATTCTAAAGAGTCTCGATGGAAAGATTCTTACCCCCAATAGGCGAAACGTGGGCTGGCGTGTCGCTGCCATGGCCGCTGCCACCACTGCTTGCGCCAGTCGCCAATGATGGAGCTGTACGAGAGTAGCACGTGTCTTGGGCGCCATTTCTCAAAAAGTCGAGGAAAATCGACGGAAAATTGGGAGAAAATCGGTCGGAGAACGCTCGGGTCGCCTGAGCTCTGATCGTCTGAGTCTCTAGGATTTCTGGAAAATTCTCAAGTGAAGTGAGAAGAAAAGGAATAGAGATTTCATTTAAATGAGGGAAACTGCCTCTTGGAATTCGGCATGAGTTTCGGAGAAGAAAACTGACCAGTTACTCTCCAAAACGCGGAGCTATTAGCCTCGCATAATGATGGAAAACACAAAGATATTAACTCCGCGCTACTCTGCGCAACTCCGCGAAACGCGAAGATAACTTGGTATTTTAGCTTCGCGTTCTCATGAAAAACTTGAATTTTTGGCTAAGTTAAAGATGATCCTTATCCGATCACTTCAGGTATTAATGGTCTAAGTTACGCAAAAGAGCCTTAGATTATTTTACCAGAATTATTAACCATCTATTTGTTGAGCAAGCAAGATTCTTGAAGCCGACAGATAGAGAGGAAAATAATTTACCTTTATTTATAAAAGAAGAGATTATAAAGAGGGAGTTGTAGCTTTCCCAAAAGCTTCTACATATTCATCGACTCATCAATAATCTAATGAGCGGGTGTTGAAGCTCAATTCCAGGGTTCAAATATAAGAGATCTCCTCTGCAAATGTCAACTAGGATCTGTCATCTGAAATGAAGCACAAGTTGAATTTGGAGTGCTGCAAGCCCTTAGATGATCATCTCTATCGTTTTGGAAAGCAACAAAGATTATCATCTAACAGAAATTGTCCTCAAGAAAACTTAATGGGATGCCGCAGAGTTTATGTAACTCCTTCAAAAGGAACCAGAGCTTGAAAACTGCAACTATATTGTAAAGCATATGCTTCTGGCTTCCTTAGAGTTACTTTCATTGATGAAGATCGGTGCATAACCTGCTTTTGAAGATATATCAGGGAGAAGCTACATCCCAAGTCATCAGATTGAACCCGGTTCACTGCAAAAGAAGAATCAGGAGTTCCACAAAAATTTAGAAAATCTTCTAAGTATAAGAACGCGGAGCTAAGCTAACTTCGCGTGCAGCTGAAGAAATAGCCTCGCGTTTTAAAACGCAGAGGATGACGCGATAACTTCGCGTAACAAAGTTTCTCTCTACCTTCTCTTTAATAGCCTCGTGATCAAAACGCGACTGCTAATTAAAATAGCCCCGCGTTTCAAGTGCGAGGATGACGCGATAACTTCGCATAGAGAAAGATCAGAGTTCCTCTCTGACTTCTCCTTCAAGCCTTACGGCCGGAGAACGGTGATCTCGCCGGTAAAGTAAACAATTGGCCAGATTAAACCAAGCCAAAACATCTCAGAATGGTTCTTAGAAGACCAAGAGTTAAGGTTTTTACCTTCGGAAGATGCTGCATAGACTGGTTCGCCGTCGCGTCTACTTCCATGGCCGCTGACATTAACGCCGGCCAACTTGCGTGAAGCCGTACTCTTCTGGAGCGACATCCTAATGATAAAAATCTATGGAGAATTGAACGAAGATCAGTTGAAGATCATTCGTCAACATAAGTTGCTCGATTACCGGAGTTGCCTGAGCTCTGAGCTCTCAGAAATTCTTCGGGTGAAATGAAGAAGAAGATGAGCTGAGAGCTTTATTTAAACATGATTTCTGTCGCTTGGTATTCGGCGCAGAAATTCGGAGTAATTAATGAAGCAATTACTCATTTCACTGAAAATGAAGTGAAGCTGATTAGCTCCGCGTAAGCGAGCATAACGCGAAGGAGACTTGGCATTCTAACTCTGTGTTTCAGTTTAAGTTTCCAAAGTATTTTAAAATTTGCTAAATTCTAAACCATTTTGAAAACTTTGGAGGGGGTTCTGTTGGCAGTGAAAATTTCTAAGTAAATAGGATTTTCCACAACAGAACGTGGAGCTAACTCAATAGCTCCGCGTCTGGCTATTTTTAGCCTCACGTTTGAGTAAACGCGGAGATGTTCAATAGCTCCACATTAGCTCCGCGCACTGGTTATTTAGCGCCACGTTTTGATGCGATAAAACTCCGCGTGAGCAGATTTCATCAGAATCTCAAATTGATTGAGATTATGATTTGGGCTTATCCAAATACCAAATCAAGTCCAATCAGAATTCTAAATTAAGAGATTTAAATCAATATTAAATATTTGATTGGAATCCTTGATGAGAGCAAATTCTATTTAGATAGAAACTCTCAAATCTTCCTGGGGCTATAAATACCTTCTTGGTGAAACCCTAGGGGTCCTTTTTTCGGCTTTAGTCTTTCTTTTTGGCGTCTGAAATCTTCTTTGTGATCCTTTGGTAATTCAAGTACGCGAGAGAGCCTTGAAGTCTTTTGTGATCATCTTTCTCAGCATCTCTGAGAATTCAAGTTACGCATAAAGCCTTGGATTCGTGAAGAGCAAAGACCAAGAAGATCGTCTACAGTCGGCCGATATCTTCAAAAGAAAAGATTTCAACGTACCGATCGTTCAAAGGAACTGCTTGACGGATCCCATCGCCACTGATCCCACGTTTATATTGTAAAAGAGAGAGATTTTAGTATAAAATCCTCTCGTTTGTTTTCTTTATATCTCTTGTTCACTTTCATTGTAATTCTAGCTTATTCAATGGAAGGAAGCAAAGGAACTTTTGCGGCGAACATCCCTGTGTTACTACTTGCTTTCCGAGAAATTCTAAATGTAGGATGTAAAAAGCTCCATAGCACATTTGGTCTGAGCTACTTGTCCATTTTGAATTCCAAGATAGTTTTTCATTTGAATTCCAAACTAATTTTAAGTAATCCTATAAATTTTATTATAACCAAAATACCGCAGATGGAATTTTAAAGTTTAATGATTATTTATCCTTAGCAAAACAAATTTCTATGTCTGGTCAGAAAAACGAATGGAGGGAGTATGTTCTTTGAAAATACACTATCACAATTCATGCCCGAATAAGGTTTACATAGTATTGTTTACTTTGTATAGGAAAATATTATTTTAGGCTGTCTTAAGTTCTTATAATCAAATTGTAGTCCAAAATCTCAAATGACTCATGAAAAATGTGAAACCCTTGTGGGTTCATATGTCAACTTAGGTGTGGTCTAAACATTTGATTATGAAGATGAGTGCAATGTTCTAAATTTGGGTTGGTTATGATATTATATTATGTGTACTAGGATAAGGGTTGTCTTAAGATGATTTTTCAATTTGTTGCTACTTTAATATTTGAAATTGAATTCACAATCTGACTTGCTTCTGGTTATCTATAATTTTACAGCTATCATCCCTATGTTAGAGATCGATAACTATTTGAATCTATTCTCGTTCAACCCTATAACTACACTTAATTGTTTTGAAGATTACTTGAAATATCGAGATGCAATGTAAGCCAATAAGCTATTTGTAATTAGTTGATCTATTTAAACCATCATTATGATTTATGTATGGTTGCACGAGTATTGTTTGTTGTTGCTTATGTATTATCACTTTGTCAGGTGCTAAGGTGAGAATTGTATAGGTAGAAGGTGAAAACTAGAACTATACAGCCCAAGAAAAAGAGGTGCAGGCCCATATTAGTCCAATGCACTCCAAGCGGGCACGACATAGTCCCGCGTGCCCCTAGGTAGGCACGCACCCAAGTAAGAGCACGGAGGTAATCCACCCATGCCCAAGTGAGCATGAAGGAGACCCCAACGCGCGCCTGTCTAAGTGGGCGCGGGGGCTAGCCCGTGCATGCCGAAGGGGGCATGCGAGGGCTAGCCACGCACGCCAGCCCTATGCGCGCCCACTTGGGCACGTGGTGGTAGGCCTTGCATGCACCCAACTAAGCACACAATGCCATACCACATGCACGCTTGGATGGGCACGTGGTGCCAGGCCTAAGCACGTGTGTGACACCAACTCGTACATACCGTCATTACGTGCACCAACATTAATCACTAAAATTATGGCAGAATTGATTATAACTCCTTCACTTCCTCATAACGTGGAATTTGATAAACCGATTATGGAGAAAATGATGGAGGAGATATGAGAGTGATTAAGCTCCCAATGGCTATAAATAGCCTTCTCAAGATGAAGAACGGAGTCATCAATGGAGTCCAATAACAAAAGAACATAGAATGATTCTAGGCACTCTAGCTATTTCTCTCTAAAAACTTATTTATCTCTATGAATAGGTCATGAGCTTGGATCAAGAGAAACCAACAAGCATTCGGATCATCCACAGAAAACATGATCCATCTTCCCTCGCTATCCAAGAGAGCCCATGATAAAAAAAAGAAAGCATTATCTCTTTCTTAACCTGTAATCCAGAAATCAAGAATTGTATATTTTTTTTATTGTAACCAATTCTACTTAAAATGGAAAAGGACGCTCTGATTTTGGGTGTACAAGGATGGCGACTACAGCGGAAGCCTCTTTTTTCACTGAAGAGAAAGTGGTAGTACAATCCGATGCCAAGTTGTTTGGTTCGTGTTGGAGAATTTTGTCGTTAAGTTCAACCTTTAGAGGTATAAAAAGTATCTCTCCTTCTATTCTTCTAGCTCGAAACCCATAAAGCGTTATCACCTGGTGATAGACAATAGTGATGAAGTTTCTCCTAAAATCCATTACCAAATAGTCATCACCAGATGAGAGCACAGCCATGAATCCACTACCAAATAGTCATCTTTAACGACTGTTCTCCCAAAATCTATAAGGTATTATCATCGGATGAGAGCAAGACTCGTGTTAACTACGAACATGATACCAAAGAGTCATTAACTGATGATCGTTCAACTAAAGTAAACATGAATAAAACAAGCTCAACCATAACTCGTTTGCAAGAGAAGAATCAGGACTGTCGAAAATGATGCAAGACCTAGCAGGTGCCTTAATGGGGGCGAAACGGCAATCAATAGAAGCTAGCTCTCTAGCACCGTGCATGCAGGAGCAAGTCCATGCACAAGACTGTTTGTGCAACCTCGAGCATGACCTACGCGCCCGTGCAGTCGCTACCGCGTGAGGGCTATGGCGTTTCGTGCGCATCTGAGCCTTGCGCATGCATAAGCCCTCTCGTGTGCTCATATCCATCTTCTAAATGGTGCTGCAATCTCTTCTAAACTGGTTCAAACCAGTCAATATTACGTAGATAATCCTCTATGTATTGAACCAAATTTTGACATAAGTGCCACACTTTATGTATGAATGAGTACACTTCTCAAGACTTGAGAGAACACTTGACAAACAAGAGGAGTGCAGTACAACTTACTCCTCAATGTTATTGTGAATAGCTAATTCTAGCTGTGTTAACAAATTGTAATTGTATGATGAAGCCGTCAGTTTTGACTGAATTACTGACATGAAAAGAAGGCAGACTTCCAAAAATATGTATTCTGTAATAGATTTTCCTATTGCCACGTCTAACATGGTTAGTAAGGACAAACAAGTTAAAGAAAGTGACTTATTAGACTCAGAGTTTCCTCCTAAGCTGAAATGAGTGTTTAAAGAACCTGAAGGTGTGTATCGACGCACCCAAATTAAGAAGGGGCTATTCTGCTGAACTACAAATGGCTAACAGAGGGGTCTGACAAAGAAAATGGTCACTCTATCATTGTATTGTCATATTCTTCTACCTCATTGAAAGATTCGGAGGCTATGGAAAATATAGCTGACATCCCAGATGAAGTCTCTAAGAGATTAAACAACCAAGCTCAACGCTCAAGCAACAACAAGAGTGGATTGACGAGGTAAAACTAGTTTGGACCAAATTATTGGCTCGCACATAGAAAGGTTAATCTTAATCATCTTCATTTAATAGAAATGAAAGTGAATGAGAGGAGACTCCTCATCACTCTGAACAAGAAGAGGAGAAGATAACTATAAGGGACGTTATCGATCCTCATGTAGAGAAAATGGAGAGGATGAAAAATCAATTGCAAGCAGTCCTCTATTGAAAGGTGTTTTGCACCCCTATCCTATGGGGTGGAAAACTATGCCCTATCCCAAATTATAGGCTCTTAACTCTTCAGTCATTTGATGGCAATGGTTCCCCATGACAATATTTATTCTACTTTTTGTCACAAACCATATTTGATGGGGCATGACCCAACTATCCCCAAATATTTGTGAGAACTTTGTAAAGACCTACATTTACTGGGTTCATGCAGTTGCCTCTGGGATCATAAAATCTTGGGTTGATTTAGAATGAGATTTTTTAGCTTTATATTTCAAAGATAAAATAGAAGTATAAGTACCCTCTTTTGCAACAAAGCAAACAGAAGGCAAAACGTTTAAGGTACTCATTGAACAATTTCGAGAGCTCTCTATGTGATTTCCACATTGCCGCTAATGCTAATGGAGCCCATTGCCACAGCAAGTTTTGGTCCGCTGAAATGGGTCCCAAACTGGGCCAAACCCATTATGATATATATATATATATATATATATATATATATATATATATATATATATATATATATATATATATATATATATATATATATATGGGGGTGTGTGCTAGGGTTTGGATTGGACGAGCTTTGCTATTGATTTTCTCTATTGCGGTTGAAGGGAAGAAATAATCAAAGAAATTGCGGCTGTTGCAATTTCTTGTGGCTGAGAAGCTTTGGCAAAAAACAAAGGAAAATAAAGGGCTGCTATTCTTTTGGGGTGAAGAGATTCGACCAAATAAAGAAATAGTGTGGCTTCCTTTGGTTAATTCTCCGAGTTGCGGCTGAAGCGAAGCAAAGAGAGGCTGCTGTTGCAACTATTTTGTGGGGCCATAAGAAATAGAAAGGTGCTTCCTTTTGGTGGTTTTTTTGGTGGTTGAAACAAAAGAAAAAGGTGGCAACTGAAGTACAAGTAAGATCATCGTATTCCTTTAACGAGGTGAGAGTTTGATCTTGTATTTTGTGTGATTTCTTAGCCAATTCTCTTGTGGTTGAGAACTAGAATGTTGTAATCCTCTTTTGATATAGTGAAAGTTTTTCGATCGTATCCCTGTGGACGTAGGCATATTGCCGAACCATGTTAAATCTGCGTGTTCTTTGTCTCTGCTATTTTTCTCTTCGGTTAACTATTTGATTTCACTGGTTGTTGCATTAGTATTATTCCATTATTTTTGCTAACAATTGGTATCAGAGCCCTAGTTTGGGTAAGATTTCACTCAGATTGGTGTTGATTTTGAGTGGAAGTTATGGCAAAAGATAGGAAGGGAAAGATTGAAAATTTTGGTGGGACAGATTTTCAATGGTGGAAGTTGCAGATGGAACATTATTTATATCAAAAGAATTTACATCAACTACTATTTGGAGAAAGCTAGAAAAGATGGCGATGAGGAATGGGAATTGTTGGACAAGAGGGCTTTGGCACATATTCGATTGTGCCTGACAAAGCAGGGTTCAATATCTCCAAGGAGAAGACCACTTTAGATTTGATGCCAGCATTGGCTAAATTTTATGAGAAGTCGTCTGCTTCAAATAGACTGTTTCTAATGAAAAAATTGTTTAACTTAAGAATGCCTTCTGATAGTTCAATTGTTACTAATTTGAACGAATTTAACACATTATGGTCACAATTAGAATCATTAGATTTTGTTTTTTGCTGATGACATTAAAGCTTTGATGTTTATGTGTTCGTTATCGGATAGTTAGAGTAATATTGTTATGGCCATCAACAATGCTTCCAATACTGCTTTTAAATTTGATGATGTTGTGAGTACAATCAAGAATGATCAATTGATGAAAAAGAGCATGGGTGAGAGCACAGTTTCTACAAGTACTGCTCTGTCTGTTAATAATGATAGAAGGAAGGGAAAATGTAGATATTTAAGCAGAGAGTCGAAGTAAAGAGAAAGATTAAAATCTAAAGGGAAGTTCAAGAAAAAGCTAGTGTGTCGAAAATGTAAGACAGAGGGTCATATAAAGAAGGATTGTCCAAACAAAGACAAGAAATGAGCTAATATGGTGAATTCAAGTGAAGAGTATGATGACTTGAGCTTGTCTGCTAATACAGAATCAATGTCAGATCTGTGGTTTGTACATTCAGGGGCTTCGTTCCATTACATTGCTCGCAGAGAATGGTTTGAGAATTATGTCAAAGGTGATTTTGGGCATGTGACTGTTGGTAATGGGCATGAATGCAAGATTTTTGGTAAGGGGACAATTCAGTTGAAGTTGCACAATAGTGGAAAGTTGCTTTTACAATAGGTCAGGCACATACCAGATTTGAAGAAGAATTTAATATCTGTTAGCAAGCTGGATGGCGAAGGTTATCAAATCTTATTTGAGAGGAAACAGTGGAAGATCAGCAAAGGAGCAATGGTAGTGGTCAAGGGTGAGAGAGTGGGAACTCTATATTTACTCTCAAGCTTGGTAGATCACGTTGTTTCTTTGGTCACTGTGAAGAATGAGAAGGCTACCTTATGGCATCAGAGGCTCGATCACTTAAGCGAGAGCGACATGAGGGTGTTGCAATCCAGAGGTATGTTGACAGATATGAAAGATACTAACTTTAATTTCTGCGAAAACTATATGTTTGGAAAGAAGAAAAGAGTTAGTTTTATGAAGGATGGCAAGGATAAGAAAACCGAGAGATTGGAGTTGGTATATACAGATGTATGGGAGCCTTCTTCGGTGAAGTCTCTTGGAGGTAATTCTTATTTTGTCACTTTCATAGATGATGCAAGCAGGAAAATATGGATGGTTGTACTTAAACAGAAATCCAATGTCTTTAAGATCTTCAAGGTGTGGAAAGCTCTTGTTGAGAATGAAACATGTTTGAAAGTAAATGTCTGTTGTCAGACAATAGTGGGAAATTTTGTAATAGTGAGTTCGATGACTATTGCTCTACTCAGGAGATCAGGAAAGTGAAGACTGTACCGAGGACACCAAGGCAAAATGGCGTGACTGATAGGATGATAGAACCATTTTGTAGCGAGCTCGGAGTATGAGACTGCATGCAGGTTTGCCTTTGCAACCTTGGGGAGCCGCTATAGATACGACAGTCTATCTGATCAACAGGAGTCCAACTAGTGCTTTAGATAGAGGAATTCCAGAGGAGGAGTGGTCTGGTAAGACTGTGAATTATTCATTCTTAAAAGTATTCGGTTGTATAGCATATGCACATATGGATTATGAGATGAGAAGGAAGCTTGATTCTAAATCTCAGAAGTGTGCATTCATTGGATACAGTGGCGACGAATATGGTTATCGCTTGTTAGATTATGAGCATAACAAGGTGATTCATATCAGAGATGTAGTATTCAATGAGGGTTGTATGTATAAAGACCGAATAGAGAGTAAGAGTGAGAAAAAAGTTGAGAAAGAGCACTTGGATCTGGATGAGCCACAGAATGTGATGGATCCCATAGATAAAAGAAAGGAAGAAATACCTACATCTGAAAGGGAAAAAATGGCTACACCTGAGAATACACAAGTTTCATATGAGATTGAACTGGAAAGAGAGCTACTGACTGAGATAGATGGTTCCAGTACTTCATCAGAGAGTGTTCCCACTTTGAGGAGGAGAACGACAGGAAAGAGAGCCACTAACTGAGATAGATGGTTCCAGTACTTTATCAGAGAGTATTCCCACTTTGAGGAGGAGCACGAGGATAAGGAAGCCAACCCAAAAACTTTGTCTTCCTTTATATCATGTTTTGTATACTGATGTAGGTGAACCAGAGAGTTACCAAGAGGCTATGCAGGGTAAATTTTATTTTAAGTGGGAGTAAGCCATGCGTGATGAGATGTCTTCTTTAGAGGAGAATCATACATGAAAATTGGTAAAGCAACCGGAAAAGATGAAAATATTGCATAATAAGTGGGTATACAGGATAAAACATGAGGCAGGAGGGACACAAAGGTTCAATGCTAGACTTGTAGTGAAAGGATACGCTTAGAGAAAATGTATTACTTCAATGAAATATTTGCACATGTTGTCAAGATGACTTCTATCAGAACAATACTAAGTATTGTGGTTATGAAAGAATTGTATTTAGAGCAGCTCAGAGAAAAGGTATTGACTGCTTTCCTTCATGGTGATTTGGTGGAGGAAATATATATGGAACAGCCAGAGAGATATGAAGTTAAAGGAAAGGAGAATTGGGTATATCGACTGAAAAGGAGCATGTATGGGTTGAAACAAGCGTCGAGGCAATGGTACTTGAAGTTCGACAAGTTTATGTTGGATTCGGATTTTGTCAGATGCAATTCAGATCATTGTGTATATCTATAAAAGTTTAAGGACGGTAACTTTATTATACTTACTTTGTATGTAGATGATATGCTTATGGTAGGTACATGCATGAAGAAAATCAATGATCTGAAGAGGAAGTTGGCAAGGAGATTCTCTATGAAAGACATGGGTGAGGCTAAACAACTTCTTGGAATGCAAATTACCCGAGATAAGAAAAGTAAGAAATTGTGGTTATCTCAGGAGGGGTACATCAAGAAGGTATTGAGAGATTCAGCATGGCTAATGTAAAACCAGTAACTACAGTTTTTGGTGGTCAGTTTAGACTGTCAAAGGAGTAAGGTGCTAAAATATATGAGGATATGAGACATATGGATAATGTGCCTTATTCATCGGCTGTTGGGAGTCTCATGTATGCAATGGTGAGTACAAGACCAGATATTACACATGCAGTGGGAGTAGTGAACAGATTCATGAAGAACCCTGAGAAGGAACGTTGGCAAGTAGTGAAGTGGATTTTCAGGTATTTGAAAAGTACTTCAAAGTATTGTTTATGTTTTGGGGGTGATAACATTAATGTGCAAGGTTTTGTGGATTCGGACCATACGGGTGATAGAGACAATGGCAGGAGCACCACATGTTATGTCTTTACTGTAGGAGGGACAGCTGTAAGCTAGATTTTCATATTACAATTAATTGTTTCTTTTTCTTCGACAGAAACTGAGTATGTTGCAGCTGGAGAAGCAAGTAAGGAGTTTATTTGGTTACAGTGATTGATAAGTGAGTTGGGTTTTGATGGAGTGGATTGGAGGTTATTCAGTGACAGTCAAAGTGCAATTCATCTTGTTAAGAACTCAGCGTATCATTCACGTACTAAACATATTCACTTGAGATATCACTTTATTAGATCTTTGTTGGAGATGGCCAATTGAAGTTGGAGAAGATTGAGGGCAGTAAGAATTCTGAAGATATGTTGACAAAGTCGGTTGATGGGAAAAAATTGATCTATTGCTCAACTTTGGTGCATTTGTTTTGAATGCTGAAATTGGGTCTCTAAATGATCAAGGTAAAAGTTTTGGACGCTAGGATTTTCATGTATAGAGAATACAATTTTTTGCAAGGTCTTTAAGTGGGAGATTGTTGCTAATGGAGCCCATTGCCGCAGCGGATTTTGGTCCGCCGAAACGAGTCCAAAACAGGCCCAAACCCATTATGATATATATATATATATATATATATGGGGGTGTGTGCTGGGGTTTGGATTGGGCGAGCTTTGCTATTGATTTTCTCCATTGCGGTTGAAGGGAAGAAATAATCAAAGAAATTGCGGCTGTTGCAATTTCTTGTGGCTGAGAAGCTTTGGCCAAAAACAAAGGAAAATAAATGGCTGCTATTCTTTTGGGGTGAAGAGATTCGGCCAAATAAAGAAATAGTGTGGTTTCCTTTGCTTAATTCTCCGAGTTGCGGCTGAAGCGAAGCAAAGAGAGGCTGTTGCCATGACTATTTTGTGGGGCCGAAAGAAATAGAAAGGTGCTTCTTTTTGGTGGTTTCTTCGGCGGTTGAAACAAAAGAAAAAGGTGGCAGCTGAAGCACAAGTAAGATCATCGTATTCCTTTTACAAGGTGAGAGTTTGATCTTATATCTTGTGTGATTTTTTTGTCAATTCTCTTGTGGTTGAGAACTAAAAGTTGTAATCCTCTTTTGATACAGTGGAAATTTTTTGATCGTGTCCCCGTGGACGTAGGTATATTGCCAAACCACGTTAAATCTGCATGTTCTCTGTCTCTGCTATTTTTCTCTTCGGTTAATTATTTGATTCCGCTGGTTGTTATATTAGTATTATTCCGCTATTTTTGCTAACACACATGATATGACGTAGGAAACTCTTATAGAAACTTGTAGACATAATTTGTTGACCGATGTGTTGGTCAAAATGGGTTCAGTGGAATCCAAATTATGGAGAGACGTGATCAAGAAAGGTGAGCAAACTAAAAATATCTTTTGGCACCTCGAAGAGCAAAGATCTGCAAGAAGAGGACAAGGAAGACTCCTCCTCAATCTTCCCGCACTAAAAGAAATGTTACAATAGCAATGGAGGTTACACAGAAGCCGAAGGAACCGTCGACTAAAAGTAGACCTGTAATGAACCCATTGTTTTGAAACCCACTACTTGTAATTTTTTTTCTAATTTCCTTTTTTGTCTCTATTTTTATTTTTGCCTTATGACATGATCAATTGAATCGAGTCAAGGATGACTAATAGCACTCTTCCAATTTGAAAGAGGGAGTGGTTGAGAATGTACAGCCTCTCATACCCTTTGCATGCACACCACATTCCTCCTTCACTCCCCCTTGCATAAGTACACAAAACTCCACCCCCTCCCAATTTATCCTCTCATGCTCTCCATTCTCCTCTACTCTCTTTGACATCTTGCCCAAAGTTTTAGGCTTTAGCTATAAGAGAAATAGTTTCCCAAAGGAAAAGAACTCCCTTAATAGACCTCTGAGTGACACCACGTGCAATTATTTTATTAGGCAACCTAAGCGCTTGTGAAGGAACTCCCTTCATCACCGGTGAATTTCCAATTTCCTCTATATATGTATGTATATATATGTTGGTAGTTTACTTTAGACAGAATTACTACTACATAAAAATTAGAAACTGAAAATTTGTTGTCTACTAGAAAGATGATATTAGAAATGAAATCCGAATTGATATTTATATATAAATAGTTTTCTGTAGAAAAGAATCATAATTATATATAGATATAAATACTGTAATAAGACTAATAAGATTATATTTTATTAACTACGGTTATTAATTAAATCTAGAGACATAACTAAATTATTTAATCTGAATTGATTTGTATAGTTTATTATTTGAGAAAGAAATAGAATACCTATATATCTATAATATATATATAGGTTAATTATCTAGTATAAGTGAAAAACAGATTTGAAATACTTTACTGATTGGAAGCGAGCGTATGCAGAAAATGATTGGAAGTTTATCAAGGCTAGCGTTGACCACTATCTCCTTAAAATCGATTCGCCCTCTACCGGTATGCTTCTGGATTACAGTGGGCATCGGTCTCTTAGGATATAAGGATCTGACTGTAACAGGAAGGAAGCCGCAATCCTTTTGCCTCTGGTGAATCTGATAAAGAATGCTCTCTGTTTGTATGTGGTGTAATGCAGGACAGAAGAGAAGAAGAGAATTGTTCTTCTGAAGACAGGAAACTGCTGTGTGAAGACAAAGTTTCTGTCTACAGAAGAAAGAATAAGAAAAGAGAAAAATGAACTTTTTTTTTTAAAAAACGAGTCTGGACAGGCCTCTTTATAGGCAATTCAGACAACCGTTAACTAACAGACATGATAGTTGTTAATAGTTGTGACCGTTTAACAGCTAACTATTAACAGACGACTGCTGGATCTCAATAGTCAGATCCTAACGACTAACGACCCTTAACGGGTGGGTCAAATCCAAGTTTGAACCCAATAGAGACAACCCAAACCCAATAGCAGCAAAAGCCAAAGGCTCCTCAGGATGATGCATACGTGCAAAGTGCGCCATTAAAGTGCCCAATGCACCCTAAATGTCCGTGGTACTGAAGGTTTCTCCTCTTATTATATAAGCAATGACATGGAACAAACAATCATGTATAAACCATATTCTAACAACACTCCAACTGATGTGAGACTATATTTTACTTTTGTTCCTTTGCTATGCATTCCATTTTGAAGCTATTTTTCATTCATCTAATTCATTTATTTTTGAATTAGTGAATTGACTCAAAGTTTTAATGTTTAAACATATATGAATTCAACAATTCCCCACATAAATGAAATGGCTTAGGCTCTAATGCATGTAAACAGAGAATATAATAGAAAGTTATCGCATCGGGAGAGGTGGCTTTTGGCTTTGAACCTTCCCTAGTGAAATATTATTGAGTTTACTTGCTAGCCAGTGAATACGATGTTTTTGAACTATTCAACTTTTGATGTAAACCAAGACAATAATATTCGCACGATTCCTTTCAACTTTAGTAGATTCTTTTATGTTGTGTCCGTTTTGACCCTGGTCAACCTAGTAATTCTATGAATGCTCTAGAGAACTTAATCTTTGTCATTCTCATAGAAGCGGTCCCCTCACACTCATATAGGTGATTTCTTATTAATCGTATCCTGCCATACTCCACTTAGATTTCCAAAATATAAGGATCATTAAAAGCTTAAGTTATCCTTACACATTGCAGGTTAATCACTATTTTACCATAAGAATGAGATAGGAATTAGTTCCTCAGTGATTCTTACGAGTCCCCCCATAATTCGGTTGTCCCTTTGAACCTAGATTTTGGGATCTCCAATCAGTTAGGTTGGGTTGCCATTATGGAGTTATTCTATTTAGTAGGCTGTAATCACATTCCTCTCAATAACTTATATACTTGATCTTTGGTCAAGCTTTTTGTTAATGGATCTGCAATATTATCTTTTAATTTTATATAGTCAAGAGATTTATTCCATTTGTGAGCAGTCTTACAATATCATGTCTACGATGTATATGTTATGATTTTCTATTATACAATACATTCTGCGCCCTTCCAATTGCTAATTGACTATCACAATGGATGCAAATTGCTGACATAATTTTAAGCCACATTGGGATATCTTCTAAAAAGTTTCGAAGACATTCTGCTTCTCCAATTTTATCTAAAGCGATAAGATCAGATTCCATAGTGAATCTGGTTATACATGTTTGTTTCAAAGATTTCTAAGAGATAGATGCACCTCCAATAGTAAAGACATATTCATTTGTGAATTTTACGTTTTCAGAATCTATAATCTAGTTAGCATCAGTGTATCCTTCTATCATTGCTGGATATTTTGTATAGTGTAGTCCATAGTTAGTAGTGTACCTCAAATATTTGAGTACTCTAACTATTGCTTTCTAGTGATTCTCCTCTGGATTACTTGTAAATCTACTCAGTTTACTTATTGAGTATGAAATATCAGGTCTCGTGCAGTTCATTAAACACATAAGACTGTCAATGATCTGAGAATATTCTAATTGTGATATACTAGCTCCTGTATTCTTTGTAAGATGTAAACTCATATCCACAAGTGTCCTAATTATATCATTATTTCTCTTGTCAAATTTTTTGAGTATCTTCTCGATATAATGTGACTGGGTTAAGGTATATTCATCAGATATCTTACAGATTTTAATACCAAGAATAACATCTACAATACCTGAGTATTTCATATCAAATTTTCGTGTTAACATAATTTTTATCTTTTTAATTAGAGCAACCGGACTACCGGTGATAATCATGTCATCCACGCATAAACATACAATGACATAGTTGTACATATTTCCCTTTACATATACACATTTATCGCATTCATTATAACGAAATTCATTTGACAACATAACTTGGTCAAATTTTTCATGTCATTGTTTAGGTACTTGTTTAAATTCATAGAGTGACTTAACAAATCTACACACCTTCTTTTCTTTACCTGGAACTATAAACCCTTAAGGTTGTTCCATGTAAATTTTTTCATCTAATTCACCATTTAAAAATGTTATTTTTACATCCATTTGATGAAACTCAAGATTATATAATGCTGCAAAAGCAATTATTAATCTTATGTATTTTATTCTTGTTATAGGTGAATATGTATCAAAATAATCTACACCTTTCTTTTGTCATAACCTTTTACTACAAGTCTAGTTTTGTATTTATCTATAGACCCATCAGGTTTTATCTTCTCTTAAAGATCTATTTATATCCTAATGGTTTATTTCCTGGAGAAAGATCTATAAATTTCCAGGTGTGATTTTGAATAATTGTTCAATTTAACTATTTAAGATTTCTTTCCATAACGGAGTTTCAGGTGTATAGATAGCCTCTTTATAACTTTGAGGTTCTTTTTCTAACAAATATGCCAGCAAATTTGGACCAAATAATTTATTAACCCTGGCCCTTTTGCTCCATCTACGTTCATCCTCATTACTTTTATTTCCAGAATCAAATTATGTTTTTTTATAACATCATCATAAGACATTCTAGGAGAACTTGGTTCATATTCTTTACTAAGAAAAATATTCTCAAAGAATACTGCATTCTTATATTCAATAATAAAGTACTTGTGTATCTCTAGATGATTTGATTTAAAAACAAAGAAATGATATGCACTTCAATTATGTGCATATCTAATGAATATACAATCAATAGTTTTAGGTCCAATTTTAGTCCTTTTAGGAGTAGGAATTGTAACCTTTGCAAGACACCCCCACACTCTTAAGAATTTATAACTAGGTGCTCGACTTGTCTACAACTCATAAGGTGTTTTGTCTAATTTCTTTTGGGGTATTTCATTGAGAACAAAATTGGCAGAAGCAAAGCTTCCCCCATATGTTCTAGGGTAAACCAGAACTTATTAGTATGACATTCACAATTTCTTTTAAAGTTTTATTTTTACGCTCAGCAATTCTATTATGCTGAGGAGTATAAGGAGCAGTTATTTGATGTATAATACAATGATCAGCACAAATTTAAGCGAATAGTGACTCATATTTACCACCTCCATCACTTTTTAGTGTTTTTATCTTTTTGATAAGTTGGTTCTCAACTTCATTTTTATATTGTATAAACATTTCAATTGCTTCATTTTTTGTTCTTATTAGATATACATAACAATATCTAGTACAGTCATCAATAAAAGTAAGAAAGTATTTCTTTTTACCTCTAGTTTGAACATTCTTTGAATCATATATATCTGTATGAATTAATTATAGAGGTTCAGTACCATGTTCTATAGAATGAAATGGAAGTTTAGCTATTTTTGATTCAATACATATTTCACATTTATCATCAAAGTTTATATTAAAATTAGGCAACATATTTAAATTTATTAATCTTTGCAAAGTATAATAATTAATATGTCCTAATTTACCATGCCAAATATAAGGTGACTCAGTCATATAAGCAGAAAAATTAATTTTATTATTATTTACTTTAAGGGCAATGGTCATTAGATTTATTTTAAATAGACCATCAGTCATATACCCCTTGCCTACATATACACCTGTTTTAGTAAGTACAAACTTATCAAACTCAAATACAAGTCTAAATTATTTCTTACTCAAAACTAAACTAGAAACCAGATTCTTGCGGATATCTAGTACATGAAGTATTTCAGTAAGAGTAAGTTATTTTTCCGAAGTCATCTTTAGTATAATGCTTCATCGTCCTTCAACTTTAGAGGTTGTAAAGTTACCTATATAGAGTAGTTCTCCTTCCACAGGTTCATATGTAGAGAACATCTACTTGTTGGCGCAGATGTGGCATGTGGCCCCAGTGTCCACCTACCATTATTTGGAATTGCCACCAACTAGGTTTACTTCTGAGATAACAGATGTATAATTTACATCTACATTTGCACAAAGATTTTCCTCGTTGGCCAAATTCACATTAGAATACTTCTTCTTCTTTGAAGAATCTGGTGCCTTTGCACACAATAGTCCTTTACATGATGTATAGGCTTGTCACAGTTGTAGCACTTGGCATTGAATCTCTTCGAGTCACCACTCTTACAGTCATCACCATTGTGCTTTCACTTCCTATCATTAAACTTACTGGAATTTTCCATAACGTTAGCTTTAAAAACATAGTATGGATTTTTATTTTTCATTTCAGAAATATGGTTGTCTTCTTCAATCTTTAAACGTATAACTAGATCTTTAAGTGTGATTTCTTTACGTTTGTGCTTTAGGTAATATTTGAATTCTTTCCAATATGGTTGCAATTTTTTAATAATTGCAGCCACTTGAAATGATTCACTAATAGCCATATTTTCAGCATAAATTTCATGAATGATCACTTAAACATCTTGTACTTGGTTGATAACATTTTTAGAGTCAACCATTTTATAATTCAGAAACTTACAGGCTACATATTTCTTGGAGCTGGTATCTTCTGTATTATATTTCTTATCTAAAAACTCCCAAAGTTTCTTAGCAGTAGCAATTAAACTATATACATTATATAGTTTATTGTCAAATCCATTGAGGATATATAATTCTTACACAAGAATTCAGCATGTTTCCATGCATCAACACTTTTGCAAACTGTTGATCATCTTTTTCAAGAGTCGTCATAGTCTCCTTCAGATACTTGGTCAGATTTAGTATAGTGAGATAGAATAATATTTTCTGTTGTCATCTCTTAAAATCTATACTACTGAACTTCTTTGATTTCTTATACTGGTTTGAGGAAACAGTCGGAGTAACCATGACAAGAGTTATCACAGTGGACATATCAGATGTAGACACAGTGACCATCTACAAACACAAAAATTTATCTATTTTAATTTTGTAATAAATTTTAACTCTCTAATTTGAAAATCAATTCTTATTTCAGACCACAATATCAACTAAGATTTCTTAACAAATCTTTCTTCCTATAAACAGAATGTAACTATTTTTTTTCCATAAACAAATAGATTTAGATATGAAATAATTATAATTATTATAGAGAGATCTAAATTTCCTTTAGTTACACAACAATATTGAATTCTATAAAAAAAACATTGATTTTAAGATTGTTGATTGTTTAATTTAGACAGATTTAGTACTGTATAAAAATTAGAAACTGAAAATTTATTGTCTACTAGAAAGATGATATTAGAAAGAGAAAGTGGAAAATTTACCGGCGGTGAAGGGAGTTCCTTCACTGTCGCTTAGGTGACCCAATAAAATTATTACACGTGGCGCCATTCAAAGTAGCAAATAAAAGAATTCTCTTAACCTCTCTTTGAGTAGCGCCACGTGTAATAATTTTATTGGGCCACCTAAATGGCTGTGAAGGAACTTCCTTTATCGCCGGTGAATTTCCCGTTTACTCTATTAGAAAAGAAATCCGAATTGATATTTATATATAAATAGTTTACTTTAGAAAAGGATCAGAATTATATATAGATATAAATACTGTAATTAGATTAATAAGATTATATTTTATTACCTGCTGTTATTAATTAAATCTAGAGACAGAACTAAATTATTTAATTTGAATTGATTTACATAGTTTATTATTTGAGAAAGAAACAGAAAAACTATATATCTATAATATATATATATATATATATATATATATATATATATATATATATATATATTATATGTTAATTATCTAGTATAAATGAAAAACAAAATTAAAATAATTTACTATTTGGAAGCAAGTGTATGCAGAAGATGATTGAGGCTAGTGTTGTACACTATCTCCTTATAACCGATTCGCTCTCTACTAGTATGTTTTTGGATTACAGTGGGCGTCGGTCTCGCAGGATACAACGATCTAACTGCAACGGGAACGAAGCCGCAATCCTGTTGCCTCTGGCGAATCTGATAAAGAATACTCTCTGTTTGTATGAGGTCTAATGCAGGACAAAAGAGAAGAAGAGAACTATCTTTTGACGATAGAAAACTGCTATCTGAAGAAAAAGTTTCTGTCTACAACAGAAGGAAGCAGAAAAGAGAAAAATTAAGTATTTTTTAAAAAACGAGTCTGGACAGGTCTATTTATAGGCAATTCAGACAATCGTTAACTAACAGACGCGACAATTGTTAACAGTTGTGACCGTTTAACGATTAACTGTTAATGGACGACTATTGGATCTCAGCAGTCTGATCCAAACGGCTGACGACCCTTAACGGGTGGGTCGAATCTAAGTTAGAACCCAATAGAGGCAATCCGAACCCAATATTGGCTAACTATTAATGGATGATTGTTGGATCTCAATAGTCAGATTCTAACGGCTAAAAACCCTTAACGGGTGGGACAAATCCAAGTCTGAACCCAATAGAGCCAACCCAAACCCAATAGCACTCCTCGCAATGATGCGTATGTGCCAAGTAAGCCACTAAAGCGCCCATTTGCTCTTGCACACACGCGTGCACATGCGGACGGTGCTCAGCACCACCTAGTGCTCAAGGTTCCTCCTTTTATTATATAAGCAATGACATGGAACAAACAATTTTATATAAAACCACATCCTTATAACACTCTAACCGATGTGGAATTATTTTTTCCTTTTGTTCCTTTACTATGCATTCCACTTTAAAGCCATTTTTCATTCACCTAATTAATTTATTTTTGAACTAGTGAATTGGCTCAAAGTTTTAATGTTCAAACATACATGAATTCAACAGTATGTATGCTCGATGATTAGTGCCAACATTGGTCTTGAGTGATACGAATAAAAAGTTAGTTTAGATACCCCCACACCCCACATATGAATAACAAATAAGTTATGCCATGTGCATGAATATATATGCATATATGAACTGTTCATGTTACTGATCATTCGAATTATTAATGCCTGATTCGATATGATTGTAGTGTCTCAACAATCCGTTGAACTCCTTTTCCCCTTCAAATCTAAACCGAGCCAAATCCGAGGGTGCAATGATTAAGGATGAGCTTGGCATGGATTGTCCTGAAGTTTTAGTTTAGAATTCAAACAGCCCATGGAGAGCTTTTTTATGCGGAGAATCACTATCCATGATTGTTATTGCATGAAACAAGCATAATGAAGAAAATCTAATTAACTGTTCTTCCTTCAATTAACTGTTCTTCCTTTACCTGAAGGAGAGCTAATACTTACAGATTTTACTCTTCATATGGTTTTTAGAAATAATTAATCATAGACTTAAAGCCTACTTATCGAACTTTTGCCCATATATCATTTTGAAACACACACACACAAATGCAACTGTAGAGGTTTCAATTTCCTCGAATCTAGACCCGTTCTGCATTTTGCACCTGATTTCAGTATTAAGTCATAATCATAAATATTTGGTATGCTGACAACCAACGAGAATGAGTAAGTAAAATATTTTATCAAATTGAAAGCTAAACAATATGTAGAGGAAAAGCAATAGCCTTTCTCCTCAAGTTACACAATACAATCATCACATTGCTACAATACTACGATCTTTGTTCCTCACAAACTTCTAACTAGCTCACCAAAACTCAACACGACCCTTAAACTCTCCATGGCTACTCAAAATCTGAAAAACTCTCAATATAAATAAACCAATAGCAGTAATGCCTAGTTCCATAACTAGACAAACTTAATCGGACTAGGTAGCTTGATTCCCCTTCCGCCAATGCATATTCTCACCACACGAACATGAGAACAGGAAGAGCTCGATGATCAGTGATAGAGACGTACGTACATGCCACTTCAGAAGAGTAGCCATCCAAAGTGAGCACCTGTATGAATACAGAAGATTGACATTATTGATGACTAAAAGAAATTCCTATATACAGCAAGAAACTAAAAGTTGCACACTGATATATGATCATGCATGTTCAGACCTCTCTCTACCTATTTATAGTAGAGAATCAAATGTAGAAGCACAAAAGGACATATTTGTTACAACTTTTTTCGAAGGAGGAAGCAGAAACAACAGTTGATTTGCTTAGCACGCAAACTTGGGGGAGCATCAACACATAATATTCATGCATGAAACTGCAAGTCGTTCTCTTTCAAGAGAAAAGAGAGAAAGTGGTGGGGTTTCTAAGATTAAAGGAGACTTTACTGCTGTTGCGCTGGTGACACGGGGAAATTAAGGAGGAGTTGCTCTTAAAGTTGCGCATCTTTTATATGGTGGCGCTGGTGCTAGGGATGAGAATGGATACGTCCACATGTTACTTTTTGGCAGATCCTATTCAAAATCTTAAATTAAAAATAAAATTTTTATTTTTTTAATTCAAAATTTTTAATTGTGCAAATCAAGAGTTGGCCTGTAGACTCGCTCATTCTCATCCCTAGCTGGTGCTGGTGGCATGACATGCCCATCTACGTGCAAGTCAAACAGAGGAGAGTATTTTACACAGTACAAAGTGAGCTCCATATATATGTAGCATGCATTATGCCTACAGTTTTCTTGTGAGAGAGCACGAGTTAGCAACTTCTGTTTATAGTTGTAATGTCTCTGTTCGTAGCAAAATTGTTACTTCCTTCCATTGAATACAACTTGGATTACAACGAAAGTGAACAAAAAAAGAACAAACGAGAGGATTTATAATCTATCGCTCTTTTTTACAATAAAAAGTGGGTTCTCGCAGCGATGGGATCTATCGAAGTAGCTCCTTTTGACGATCTGATGACGATGATCTTCGTGCTTGAAGATGACGGCCGACTTGATCTTGATCTTCTCTGGTCTTCACGGATTCAAAGCTCTCACGCGTAACTCGAATTCTCTAAGATGCGAAAAAAAGATCCTCAAAGGCCTCTTTAAGTGGGTATTTATAGCCTTAGGATAATATGAGAGTTTCTATTTTAATAGAATTTGTATTCATCAAGGATTCCAATCAAATATCTTAGTTCTGATTTAAATCTCTTGATTTAGAGTCCTGATTGGATTTAATTTGTGTATTAGATAAGTCCAAATCTCAATCATAATCACTTTATGATTATGATTATCTGCTCATGCGGAGCTAATTGCATCAAAACGCGGAGCTAAGAAACCAGAACGCAGAGCTATTGATTAGCTCCGCGTTTTACTCAAACGCGAGGCTAAATATCCAGGCGCGGAGCTACGGAGTTAGCTCCGCGTTCTGTGTGGAAAATCCATTTTTTACTTTAGAAATTTTCACTGCCAATAGAACCCCCTCCAAAGTTTTCGAAATGGCTTAGATTTTTAGCAAATTTTGAAATACTTTGGATTTTCAAGCTGGAACGCGAAGTTAAGACACCATATTATCTTCGCATTATGTATGTCACGCGAAGCTAATAGCCCCACGTTTTAGTGGGTAACCGCTCAGTAATTGCACTGATTCTCGCGCCGAATACTAAGTGGCGGATTTTTTCATTTAAATAGAGTCTTTAACTCTTCTTCTCCCTCACCTCATTCGAAGAACTCATGAACTCATAGCTTAGGCTACCGGCGATTCCTTGCTTCCGATCGGATTTCTCCCCTTTTTCCCTTGATTTCTCATCAATTTCAAGTCAATGGCACCCAAGAAGAATACCTCATCGCGTGCCACCTCTCCATTGGCGGTCGGCGCTAGCAGCGGCGGCAGCAGCCGCGGTAGCAGCCACAATGGTGATTCAGTCCATACCGCGCCTATTGGAGGTAAAAATTTCAACTTTTGGACTCTTTAGAATGACTTTGGGCTGATTTGGCTTGGTTTTAATCGACCAATCTCTCCTTTTACCTGCGAGATCGCCGTTTTCCTGCCGTACGGCTTAGAGAAGAAGAAAGGCCTCTGGTCTTCTTCCACGCGAAGCTATCGTATTATCCTCGCGTTTGGAAACACGGGGCTATTTAGGCTAGCTGTCGCGTTTCAACGCAAGGTTATGAACTTTAGCTTTGCGTTTGTAAACACGAGGCTATTAGCTCCGCGTTTTACATATCACCGCGAAGTTACTTTTTAGCTTCGCATTTGTAAACGCGGGGCTATCTCCTTAGCTTCGCGCGGAGTTATTTTTAGCTCCGCATTTCTATACTTAGAAGATTTTCTGAATTTATAAAAAAAATTCTAACTCTTGATCCTTCTTTTGCAGTGGGGTATTCAGTGGACGCTCTTCCTCATAGACACTACTTTGGTTTTGCAGGGGATGTAGATTTGACGGCCCAGTTTCGTTTCACCACCGTTTTTGCTGCATATAAGCCGGGCTTGCGGGAGCACAGGGAGAAACTGATTAGATATAGCCCCGCAACTGCAAGGGAGATTGTCTCTGATGCGGCTTTCGAAGCAATGAACAGAGAAGTGTTGGAGAAACCTGCATTTCTCTTTGGAGACAAAATGGGACACTCGGACCAAATCCTTTTCGAAGAGGAATGCAAGTGGCTCTACAATTCTGGTGAAACTTTAATGTTTCTTCCCAGCATAGAGCGCAGTTACCCCTTAGTTTATTTTCAGAGGCTAGCGATGCACCATGATTAGAGTGGGGACTAACTCAAGAATATGATTGCGTCTCAACGGGCAAGTTGGGCGCACATGGGGCTTATCAAGATGGCCCCACGAGATGCATCACCGGGTTGCTTCCATGTAGGATCACCAAGGAGTACCTAGTGGGAGAGGTTCTGACTCGCGCACGAACTTTCTTAAGCGAGTTCATGGCGAAAGGAGGCCAATATCCAGCCAACGACTTCAGGATGCCTAGCTGGGTTTACTCCTCAAGCAACATGTGGTGGGCTCGCCTTGTTCAATATATGGTAGACTCCCACGAACCAATTTTGAAGGAGATTGGCTTATTCAGAGCCATCAGAAATATTCAATTCGGGCTACCTCAGAGCTCCTACCATTTCTTCTCCCTCTTGGAGATGTACAATCCTGAGACCGGCACCTTTTTCACACCAGTTGGTGAATTAGGGCTTGCATTGCACGAGATGTACGAGGTCTCGGGTTTGTCAATGGGCGAAGTCCCCTATGATGAATACATCCCCACCACCGAGGAGCTAAATATGCTAAAGGCGAGGGATGAATGCATCTACGCCACGTACTGGGTGATGATGTGCCATTACTGCATCTGTGCCGATATGGCAGGTGTGCGTAATCAGGGTATTGGCCATAAGAAGTGGGCTGATTACCTTTTTGCTAATTTGAACTCCAAAGAGAGTTCATCAAGCATAAGTGGCCACAAGCCTGTTGACGTCAAGGAAATTGATCGTCATATAGCTAAGACGAGTGTTGTATTCTATACAACTGAATCGAACGAAGATTGATTCAGTCCCGGCACCGTCTTCAAGAGCTTGCTAGTTTTCTGATGCTATGGTTGAAGAGATGTGTCGTGCCATCATTGCCACAGGACGCAATTGCAATGAACGTGGTGTACCCAGAAATTCTTCTGGCATACGGCCGACCCTTCGGACTCCTTCCCGCCATGGTGAGCAACTTACAGAGTGGACTACGAGCGCTCTGCAATGGCTTCGTCCCAACTGACAAGGGCAAGGAGAAAGGAAAAGGCAAGTCAAAAGAGACTGCCAAGGCAAAAACTCCGAATCCTCGGGAGGAAATGCCCTATACCTATTTGATGGCGTGGCTCGTCATGCATTGCCCCGCTTTAATGAGTGCGGCCGAACACCCCTCAGCTGACAAGCTTTTCCTTGTGGAGCTATACGAACGCTCCTCATGGAAGAGTCATTATATGTTGCAAATCTGGAAGACGCTCTGCCATCACCAGAATTACGAGATCTTTCGGTGCTTCCCAGATTTTCCTGGTGGGGAATACGGGTCAAAGTTTAAGGACATCTCGGGAGCAGACAATTTTACCAAATTATCTTCAGGAGCATTCTGGTGGCTCCTTAATATTCGCCCTGGGCACTTGGTGTATCGGCAGGACACCATGTGTTATATTGAACCATACACCCCGAGCCACTTTGCTCGCCAATTCGGGTACACACAACTCTACGTGGGTTACCCGAATAAGGAGCTGGCTTATGAAGGGAGCTTGTATGAGAGTGCCCGCGGCTGGTTTCACTTCGTGACTGGTGGAACTGGAGCTTAATTCATATTGCCCCAAAAGTCGCCGGAGCTCAGTATGGTGTTGAGTTTTTGCACCTGGTACAGCATTGCAAATGCCGACGTACCCAATTTCTCTATCAACTGCAGCTGCTGTAAGGAGATAGAGGCCTTTTACTCTAGTCGTAAAGGTGCCAAGAGAGTAAGTGTGAAAGGAATGGACGAGTTCCTCGGTAGCACGGCGGATTCGTCAGATGCGGGCAGCTCTGATGGTGACGATGATGATGGTGATGGTGGCGATGTTGGTGGAGATCCCCAGCATATCGTGACTCGTTCCCGGAGTCCGACTATCAAACGTCATGGGTCTACAAGTGGCAAGCCGGCACGGAAGAAGAAGAAGCTGGCCGGGGAGACGCTAGTGATCCCCCATGAGGCAGTAGTCCAGTTTGCTACGGATCTGCTTTCCTCAACCCTGCCATCAACTTCAGCAAAGGAGAGTAGGCCCGTTGAAGCTCTTAGTGCCCCTGATGCTCCAATTCATCGGCCAACTCAAGAATCTACTGAGCACACACCGACGCAACCTTTAGGTAGCGAAACGGGTGTGCTCTTAGAGACGACGACGGCTCCTCCTTCAAGTCCAACCATAGGACTTGTATCCCCTGGTATGGTTCCTAAAAATTTTTATATCCTAATTTCTTTTCTTTTCTATATATATATATATATATATATATATATATATATATATATATATATATATATGTGACACTCCTTGTTTATTTTTTCGAGATGCAGGTAGTCAGCTCCACTCGCCGATGCATTCGATTACTAGGGTGGAGTCCGAGGAGCTGGTCGACTACTCTGGGACCATGGGATCAGTGGGTGAATTAGGTAGTTCTGCGAATGAATTTGATGCAGACTACTTTATGCCGGCCCCGTGCTTTATTCCTTCATCGACTCCTCCAAATGACGAATTAGGGAGCGATAACAAGACAGAGGTCGTTGCTAGAGAAATTCCCACGTCTCCAAGCCTACCGTCACCGACACCGACCGTTTGTTCAGAAAACACCTTTCCAGTCGTCGTTGGCGTACCCTCTGCTCCCCAGCCAGCTGTATTAACGTCATCGACAATAGTGGCTGTTGAGACACCGGTGGCTCCTCTTGCTACAACCCGTCTGCCAGCAGGGGATGAAGATAATTTATAAAGTTTTTGTTTGAGGCTGCTTTTGCTACTGAAGGAACTTCAGGCGGAGACACACCATCATACACCCCTGTTGGCGGGGCTGCTCGTCTCCTTGATACCGACGATACCTCAGTTCGGGTTCCCAGTTCTGCCAAGTCTTTACTGGCTTTACTGGCCCCACATGTCATGAGTTTGGTGCAGGGACGAGCTTCCTCCTCTTCGACTCCCGCAGAAGCTACTCCTGCCCTGGTGACATCTTCCTTGGTACTGTCTGCTCTGAACTTAGACACTGCTGATCCTCTTGAAGAGTTCTTCAATCACAGTGTTAATGACTTTATGCGGCTACTAAGAAGATGTATTGGGATGATCGTGGACGGAAGAGACTTTCTTGCTCTCGAATGCTCAATATTGTCCAGTTATTTGGACAATATTGAAAGGATCGGGGGACATGACCAAGCATCTCCTTACCGGACCCGCCTAGAAGCTCTAGAAGAACAGGTGCAGAAGCTAAACACAGTTTGCCAAGCGGATGTGGGAGCGATCACTGAGATTGAGTTGGCGTGGCTTCGAGTAGAGCTGACGGTTCGACAGGAGGAGCTGAGGCGACAGGAGGAAGGATGGTCGCGGGAGTTAGCGGAGTTACAAGCCAGCCAGGAGTCAGTTCTCAGGGGGCTAGAGATGGTAGATTTTGGGATTGAGCGAAGCCAAGCGACCATTCTTAGAGCCAAAGAGACTATTGTTAAGGCTCAGGCTATTCTGGAAGCCAGCGAGTCTCGACTCGGGGAGTCCGTCAGGAGGCGGGAGGAGCTGATCCTTTAGCAAGGACAGCTCGAGCAGGAGGGCATAATAAGGAGCCGTGCTATTGAAGAGTCTCGTCAGCGGTTGACCCAGCAACTCGCAATAAATGACGATGATTTACACCGACAAGCCCAACACTCCATGGAGGAGACTCGTCGTCGAGTTATTGATGAGACGACAAATAAGTTGAGGCTTTTGGGAGAGCCATAACTCCCTCTAATTTATTTATTCTTTGCAATAAAAAGAACTCAACAATTCTTTTATTTACTTTATTTTTTTGATTCATGAATAAAGATAACTCTTTTGATTCTTTTTATCTGTTGGCTACAAACTTTTTTGCTCAACAAATAATTTGTTATGAAAATAATTCATAGTTTCGGTAAAACAATCCAAGGATCATTTGCGTAACTTAGATCATTAATACCAACCAGGTTAAAATTATTAACCACGGTATAAGCTCTTTAAAAGAGCAAACTGGTAGTTTGGTGAGAGTGTTTAATTGCCTACACCAGAGTGATCGGATTAGGATCATCAACTTGGACAGAGGCGCATAATTGCTCATGCCCTAGTTTAATAGAGAAGTCCAAGTGCTCATATGCGTAACTCGAACAAGTTGATGGTTATAATTCTAGGGATATGAACCAGATGTGACAGTCACTTTTTTTAAGTATAGTATTTTTTCAAAAATTTGCCGTTGATTGGCATCATCATTCTATAGCCATTCTGGTTCATTAAGCGATAAAGTCTACTAGAGTATACCGTCTCCACGATGAACAGTCCTTCCCACTTGAGTTCAAATTTACCCTTAGTCTTGTGGGTTAGAATCATCGGCCTCTTAATAGCCAGAACCAAGTCTCCTTGCTTAAAGGTCCTTGGTTTAACACTCCTATTGAACGTTTGCGAGACTCGGCCTTGATACAACTCAATTTGTTGTTGAGCCCGGAGATATTTTTCATCCAACGCTTCTAGTTCTCGCAATCTTTGTTTATGGCGTTCTTCTGTCGTCATCTTAGTGGCTAAGGCCACTCTTAATGATGGTATCTGGACCTCAAGAGGCAAGACGGCCTCACTTCCATAAACTAACGAGAATGGGGTAGCTTTTGTTGGGGTGCGGATAGTGGTGCGATAGGCCCACAAACATTCTCCCAGCTTTTCATCCAAGTCTCGTTTGTTGGATGAGATGAACTTCTGAAGGAGTTTAATAATTGTCTTGTTGAAAGTTTCGGCCAATCCATTTTCCGTAGGATTATATGGCGTTGAAGCAACATATTTGATCCCGAACTAATCACAGAATCTTGAGAACCCCTGGCTGATGAATTGTGGTCCGTTATCATAGATGATTCTTTGGGGGACGCCAAAATGGTAAATGACATGATGTTTAATAAACTTAATTACATCTGTCGTTTTTACCTCTCTCATTGGCATGGCTTTAGCCCATTTTGAAAAATAATCGGTTATTGCGAGAATAAACCGATGTCCTCTGGATGATGGGGGAGTTATTGGCCCCACAATATCCATTCCCCATGCTTCAAATGGCCAGCTGACAACAGTATTGTGCAGGTATTCTGGTGGTTGATGTATAAAATTTGTATGTACCTAACATGCATGACACCATTTGGCATATGCTATCGCACCGGTAATCATTTTCGGCCAGAAATACCCTAGCCTTCTTATGCGGTCCCCGAGCTTTGGACCGGGTTGATGAGCTCCACACACTCCATCATGCGTTTCTCTTAGCACTTCTTCGGCCTCTGCTTTTGATATGCAGCGTAGTAGGAGACCGTCATTCGACTTTCTATATAAAGTCCGAAGTGTATGATCATAATAAAATCTTTGAGCCTTCCTATCGAGGTGCTTCCTTTGGATCCTCTTGCAGCATCACATATAAGGCATAATCCACAAATGGAAATTGCCAATCATCGGGTTCCAGAATCAAGCCTGCTTGGCATACTTCCTTGGCCTGGAAAACTGTATCGGGATGGAGAAGTTCTCTGCTTCCAATAGTGATACTTTTGGCTACGCCTGGCAGGATTGCCAATATTGCAGCTAACGCGGCAAGAGCGTCCGCATAGATGTTCTCATGTCGAGGTATATGATAAATATAGAACTGTTCGAAATAACCTGCCAGCTCAATGGCTAATTGATGATAGGGGATGAGGGCTTTATGTCTGACTTCATACTCACCAGTCATTTGATTGACGATAAACTTAGAGTCCCCATATGCCTCTAGGTAGTTCACCCCCAGTTGCAGAGCCATTTTTAAACCAATAATGAGCGCATTATATTCCGCCACATTGTTTGTACATGGCTCTGTTAATGAGTAATCGTTAGGCAGTATGTGTTTATGTGGGGAGATCAGCACCACCCCCCACTCCAGCAACAGATCGTCTGGCAGCATCATCAAAGAACATTTGCCATGGTTGTTCTTTACTAGTTGCATTGACTTCTGACGTCTGTTTAGAGTTGGACCAAATTGGATGGTCTGTTAGGAAATCGGCGATCGCTTGTCCCTTTATGGCTTTTTGAGGAACGAAGTGTATATCATATGACAGTAGCAATAATGTCCATTTCGCCAATCAGCTGTTTAAAGCCCTCGGTTTTGTCATCAGGATTTTCAAGGGATTAACTCATGATATGACATGAATTGTATGCCCTGAAAGATAGTGTCGCATCTTCTGAACAGCGAACACTAGGGCTAAACATTCCTTTTCAATTGGAGTATACTGATGCTCGGCCCCGATCATTATTCGGCTTAAGTAATAAAGGGCATGTTCATGGCCGTGCTCATTGTATTGAGCGAGTAATGCTCCTAATGTATTATCTATGGCCCTTACATATATGAGGAATGGTCGTCGAGGGACAGGTGCCATGAGGACGGGAGGTTTGGAAAGGTATTCCTTAAGATCGTCAAACGCCTGTTGACATGCCTCATCCCATACGAAGGAAACCCCCTTTTTCTTAAGTCTGGAAAATGGTTAGCATCGTCCTGATAGGTTGGAGATAAAGCGCCGGACATAAGCAAGTTTTCCTTGTAACCCCCTCAACTCTTTAAGATTGCGGGAGGTGGCATCTCATTTTATTGGCAAATGATACACTGCCAAAACTTCAAGCTCGGATAGGTCATCTGCCTCAATAGAGGTACAAGAAGGCTCAGACTCTGTAGCTACGGCAGGCTCGTAGACTAATTTTATATTTTCATTAATAATCCACTCATCCTCTGCTACATTGGCTATATTATTATCAAAGTTCACTTTAAAATTTATGTGAGGGTTTATCTCATAGTCACCCCCATCATCTTTTTCGGGAGATTCGTATTCAGTATCCTCTTCGTTGCCTCTTTCGTCGGATTCTTGAGGCCTTTTGCAGTCATTATTGGAGACTTCGTGGGCCGGCTTGTAGAGCATAGCATCCGTGAATTAGTTTTCTAGCCCTTTAAATGGCTGCCTATCTGCAACTAGTGTCTGGACTTCTCCTTATTCGTCACAGTATTTCATGCATTGGTGGAGAGTCGATGGGACTATCATATAGGCGTGTATCCATGGTCGCCCTAGTAGGATATTATAAGACGTGTCTGCGTCAATAACATAGCACGTGACTTCTATCCTCAAATCTCTGATTTGACATCGAAGTCGGATCTTCCCGAGGGGACAGTTGTCATTAGCGTTAAACCCATATATTGTAGTATTTGTCAGTGTCAAACGATAGGGAGAGATTCCCAATAGCTGCATCAGTCTTCTGCGAATAACAATTAATGCAGACCGCGGATCGATTTGAATACGGTCCACCTTTGTGGATCCGACATATCCGGTGAAATACAAAGGCCTATTATGCTTTATATTCCTCACCTGCATATCTTCTGGGCAAAAGATAAACTGTGGGACCTGCCTCTTCACTTGATGACAGCGGGGGCAGGAATCCTGTTCTTGATCAGTTGGGTCGACAATCTGAGTTAGGAAAGATTCAGAGTCTGCCAAGACTTCTCTTAATACTTCGCGAATTGATTTTGACAATCGCAGCAACTCATAAAACATGACTCGAGCTGGGATATTTGCCAGCTGAGCTATTATATCAAATTTGAATGCAGCATCTTTGGTTTGTTCATCTCTTGCATGATTTTTCTAGAAACAAAGCCCCTTTTGTTTTGCAGGCTTCTCGAGTTCCCCGTATATATTCTTCGGGTCTACTCTGGTATAATCTTTTAGGTATAGTTTACCGGATCGAGTGCCGGAAGGGCCCGCCCCATCTTGATGAGTGGCCATAGCTTCGGGCTCCTTTTCGGAATCTGTGAAGGCTCCTGAGACTATATATTCTTCTTTTATTTCTGCAAAAATAGTATTACTAGTCCGCTTTCTCCTCCGGCTATTTGAGGTGGTCCATTGTTCATCCTGTAACAGATCAGGGTGGACCCATATGATTTTTCCTTTTTGTGTAGCTACAGGGACAAGTCCTTTCTGTACTTTTTTATGTGGGTCATGATTTTTCATTACCAGTTTCCCCTCTGGTATTGGGATCACCGCGCAGGGAACTCATGGGTTCCTACCACTAGGGTTGCCATATTAGCAGTGACATTTTCCTGTTCCTCTTTTAGCGTCAAGACTCCAACTTCTATTAATGCTTGGATCCTATTTTTCAGAGAGTAACAGTCCCTGGTAGGGTGTCCAACATTTCTATGATAGAGACAATAGTTGGGGTCGTTGGTTTTACCAGCGTCCTCCGATTTTCTATTTTCCGGAAGTTTCAATATTTCCTTCCTAAGGAGCAGATGGAAGAGTGTAGGCGTCTGTTCCGCCTTAAAAGTATAGGTCCTATATTGCTGGGGCCTATTCTGTCTTGGACCCTTTTGATTTTGGGGCTTCGGACTTGGTGGATTTATCTTCTGTGGGGCGGTCTCTGATGCCATTGTTACCTTCCCCTTATTCTTATTGTTGCCTTGCACATGCGGCTTATTATTTCCAAGATTCCTGGACCCACGGGATTCTTCAACTCGGCGAATCAAGTTTTCGGCTTGCTCCCCTTGTTTAAGTAAATCCTTCCAAGTCTTGGACTCTACGGCTCCCATTTTTAAGAGCACGTTGGTCTTGAGATTATACCGGCAAGTCTCTACCAGAGTTTGGTCTTGAGATTATACCGGCAAGTCTCTACCAGAGTTTCCTGGACCATTTCGTGTTTGCAGTACACGGACTTTTTCCAGAATCTTTATATAAAATCCTTCACCGTTTCTTGTTCCCCTTGCTTTGTTGCAAGGAGGAAATAAACCGATATTTTGGTATCATCCTCGAAGAAACGTGCAAGAAATTATTTCTCAACGTCAAACTAGGTATTGATAGTACCTGGGGGCAACTGCATAAACCATGTGAAGGCAGGCCCACGCAAGGTACTTACAAATACCTTGGTCATTACTGGGTCATTTCCTATCAAATGCCCTGCTTGGGACAAGAAGTAATAAATATATTGACTGGGATATCCTTTCTCGTCATATGGCTCCAACTTGAGCGATTTATATTTCTCAGGGTATGGTGCCAAATCTCATTCAGGCATGTATGGTTTTGAGACCCCTGACTCCTTCAATTCCTTCTTGTGCATTAATACCTCGAATTGGCTTTGTAACTTCTTGATTTTCTCTTCATGAGGGTCATGAAAAGAATATTTATCCTCATCCTCATGTGTCGAGTGAGTCTTTTCTTCTTTATCTTCTTCATTCATTTTGTTGAACGGAATTTCTTTTTCTTTCTTGGCTTTATCTTCGACAATTTTTTGAGTATTTTCAACCACCTTCAAGAGCATCATTTTAAGATCATCGATCGTCTTTTGTTGCTCTCGGATCATTTGTTCTTGGGCTTCTAATTTTTTATCAATATCGTTAGATTTGTCTGCCATATGTGAGGTCATTTTCTATAATCTGGATGACGTCGAAGAACGAAGAGAAGCTATGGCCGAATTGTCGCTATCGTCGTCATAAGATCCTTTTACAAGTTTCTTATAATTTCGAACTGGGACAGCACCTGACTTAAGTCGGGTAAGGTGATGAGGTTCTTCATCGTCTGTATCTGACTCATATTCTTTCTCCACGATCTTCTTACCCTTACCCACCATATTAGAAGTTACCATTCTCCATTCTTTTTCTTGGGGAGTAGTCTTTGTCTTCTTGGCAGGGTTTTTATCCGACACAGTTAATCGGTCGAACACTGATACTCTATTCTTGTTGCAGCAATAATTATTCATTACAGCAGATACAGCTGTCATAAGCTGCTTGCAATGACAAGTAGGGTCAGACTGAACTTGATTTATGCTCCTTTTCTTGGTTAAATACTCTTTGAGGTCAGTGGCCTTAGATATGGAGTTTTGGGGCCCACTCAGCTGTTGAGGGAGTACAGGGACCCACTGGAGCTTCTTGAAATCAGCAGTGTCAAGTTCTGGTCTAATAGGACAATTATCAATCTTGATTTTGTATTCAGGTTGATTTACGCGGAGCTAAGCAGTAGCTTCGCGTTTTGAAAAGCAGGGCTGAGAAATAGCTTAGCGTTTTGAGTTGCAGAGCTGAAAATTAGCTTCGCATTTTGATACGCTAGCCTCGTGTTTTGATACACTAGCCTCGCATTTTATGCTGGCTTGACGTTTTTGCAGAAGTTTATCTTCTAGTATATTAGCCTCGCGTGGAAGAAGATTCTTGCACGCTGGCTTCTTCTTTCGATTGATACAAGTCATAACTTCGCGTTTAGCTCGATTTTTGCGATTAACGCAAGTTTTCCAATTATCTTCATGATTTACGCGATGGTAAGGAGGTCTACGATTAACGCAAGTCTTACTGGCTTTGCGTCTCTCGCTAAGCACAGTATTAGCCTCGCATGGAGAATCTCGCTAAGCACAGGTGTAACGCTCCCGTTTTTCAGCTGCTTTCCAAAACGGAGGACGTTACTTATTATTTCCACTAGACAACCCAACAGTCACAGGATCTTGGAATAACCGTAAGTACTACCACAATCAGATAGGTAAATAACATGTCTGAAACTGAAAAGATTTCATTTATACAAAAAATTTATTACATAAAATGGCACACTGCTCTAAATATGAACACAAAAGAAGCAAATGAGAAAAGCAGTGTTTAGACAAAGATATACAAGATTTTTCGAAACGTACTTCACTACTTAATATTGCTTGGTCTGATCGATGAAGTACGGATCCTTAGTCGAGGCTGGTTCTCCTTCTTGGTCCTCTAACCTAGGTTCGAACCCTAGAGGATTAAACCCAGCAAGTAACACAAGAAAAATATATGTGTACTATTACAGTACTAAAGATAAAAGTATGCAAATGAATAAAATGCTTTCATTGGGAATATCTCTTAATAAACAGAAAAAATGCAATTAAATTGTGATAATGTTGAACAGTTACGTGAATAATGAAAAATATAATAGCAAGATTATATATGTCATTTGCAAATAACATGTAAATATCATATAAAGATCATATCTTGTAAACATGTCAAGTCTAAGTCAAATATTTGTTAGCATTTGAAACTAAATAATGGATAAGATAGCGTACAGTTTTCATATTGTACAAGTGCCCGTACATACCCGGGACCCGGCCTCAAACCCGTGGTGCTGAACCATGACACACCGCTAGATGTTCAAGTCAAACCCCGTACTGTGAAATAATAACGGACATCACTCTTATAGTGACTCATGTATCAGATGGTGGCCCAGTACCACCCAGTGCTGCTGCCGTAAAAGTCCACAGCACCTCAATCAAGAAGTTGGCCAACAAAATCCTTGTAAAATATAGTTCTTATCCATCATGTAGTTTCTCCCATCCCCGTGTTCATAATGAATTATGCACATGAAAATTTTATAATCTTTCTTTAATTGTTTTTCAATTCATGATAACATTCTTGCATTTCCATGACAGTACATGACATGGTAGTATCATAACACATGATCTGTAATATTAAAACACATGACTTGTAATATCAAAACACATGACATGTAAAACACATGACTTGTAATATCAAAACGTATGACATGTAGCATGATAGATGTTAGTGCACAGTTGTACCATAATGCATATCATCAAACTTATTTTAATAATATGGTTTCATTCTCAATGTCAATCAATGATCCAATTTGGGAACCAAGTGCATTATGTAATAATACTGCATTATTTATAAATTCAAACTTATGTACTTATTCCATTCTAGGCTCAAATCATATGTTTTTATATATTTTTCTTTGATTAATTTCTAATTAAAATCCAAACCCAATCCATCAATTATTTATTTATTTTATTACTATTATTGTTATTATTTTTATTTTATTTCCAATCTATCAATTATTTCTAATTAAATCCAACCTAAGTCCAAACCCAATCCCACTAAATTCCCATTTATTTTTATTATTATTTTTTTTTGTTACTGGGCTGGGCCAGGCCTGATGTCTCATTTTTTTTTTTTTTTCCTTTTCTTTTTCTTTTCTTTTCCTTTACTGTTATAGCCCAGCCCACTAAGCCTCACTAATCACTATTATTATTTTTATTTTCTTTGACTGGACTAAACCAGGCCCAGTTCTTTTTTTTTTTTTTTTCGTTTTCTTTCTCTTTTCTTGGCCCAGTCCACCAAACTCTCTTTTCTCTCTATTTTTCTCTCTCCCTTCTGTCTCCTTCTCTCTTTTTCTCTCAGCCCATTCCCTGCATATTATAGCCCAGCCCACTACTCTTTTTTTTTAATTTTCTTTTCTTTTTTTTCTCTGGCCTGGCCCAGAAACTTGTGGTCTTTTTCTCTCAACAGTTCAAAGATAACTTATAGCAATCGTGATTGTAACCATAACATGCAATTACATATGTTATTTATATTTACTTTGACATAATTCATGCTACTATTCCTGACATGAAAAAGATTAGAGTGATGTTTTCATTCATGACATTTTCTTACATATCATGCTTAAGTGAGTAAACTGTCAATTCATTTTGATTTATTGTTATACATGCATAGCATGCCTACATCATCTTCTCTTAACTTTGTAGTACTTGTTAGGTCGTCCTAATAATTCTAGTTTGGCATGCCCAGACGATGTTAATTTACAGGTGACAAAGGAAGAGACCCGTAAAACCTGGATGTTTATGTTAAGGAAGAGAAAGAAGCTCACTAGATTCTGTTGTAAGAGGGATATGAGAAGGAGAAATTCTATTTGTATACGGCATTTTACTCTTGACGCACGGTTTTAAAACTAATAAATAATTACAAGTTTGCCATTATTTTTTTGGACTAAATTACCCTTATAAATTCCAAACTAAGACTTTTTAAAATTTGGAACTACGACTCATCGCCTTCCTCGTTTATTTTCTCTCTAAAACCCTAAATGATTTTTTTGGTATTTAATAAAAATACATTTCCTACAAAATCATCGATTTGATTTCTTGACCTCTTAAATTTTTTTACATTAACGTTCCTGAAAAGATTAGAAGAATTTTAAATTCTTCAATTTCACCGCGATAAGTGAAATTTGAGTTTGGAATTTACATTTGAGTTTTCTTATGCAAATAGAAAATTCCAATATGCAATTGGCGTCAGAGAACAAATCTAAGGCATGATTTAAAAAAAATTTTAGGTTTTATACATATTTGTTTGAAATTTATTGTTAATTAGTTTTTTTTGGAAACTTCGGTTGCTGGTCGGGTATTAATACCCGACCAGCACGTTTTGGGGACAAAAAGTAAAATGGCAGTATTTCAAAATATAGTTTGGTGTAAAGAGGAACCAGGGCGCCAAGAGTAAAATGCCGTGCGCAAATAGAATTTCCCTATGAGAAGACTCTCTTCATTATATCTTTATTATTTTAATAAGGAAAGTTTTACTATCCATCCTTATATTTGTTTCTTACAAAAACTTCAATTTTCAATGCTGTAATTAGTATTCCTTTTTATCCTCTTATATAGACTTGTCTTGATCATTATTTATTAGAATATATTTCTTGTTCAAATTTCATATAGTTATGTCATTGTATATGCGTACATATTGATATGGTAGTAGTGCATATACATTTTCATTTATTTTAGGTTTGGCGTGTTTGTTTCAATACATCACTTAATGCTACCCATACTCTGGAATGTAGGGTGTTACAACAGTGAGAAGAAGAATCTTTAAATTAAGATATTGACAAAACAATATCTAGTTCTTTTTGGGAATCATCAGAGTCCAAAGAAGACTAATCAAAAATAGCTTTTTGAAAGGAGTTCTTTCTTTGGAGCTCCATTGTTTCTCATGGAAAGTTGGAATTAAGCAGGATAGTTTGATATAAGTGATGAATGTAGAAAATAAACAAGAAAATATTTCCATTAGCATACTAAAATCACAATCATCAAAAATGAAATATATGGTTGTTGGGTGTTGAGTATGCCAGGTAAGAAGTTTAATTCTCAATATGCATAAAATTAGAGGTAAAGATGAAGAATCAATCTTCGTACTTGATCATTTTCTTTAAAATGCAATTGATATGTGGCTATGTGCAATATTGTTTCATTAAAATCTTTAACAAACTTGACTATCAGCAAGTATTTATACACTTGAAATCAGTCCTGTTAACTATTCTAAATGCTAATTAGTCTTGTTTCTAGCATCATTATTTCTTTCTAATCTGTGAGATGTTTCGAGCTAAACTCCAGTTGGAAACACAATTTGGGTAATATTAGAAAAAAAATATATATGTATGAGTTAGACTAGAAAAACTAAATTATATATCCTAATTATAGAAAAATAATAAAAAAAGATATTATCATAATCCTCAATCCTTTAGGGTAGTTATGTACTCAAAATGTTTCCAACATGAAGGAAAAAAAACTAGGGAAATTCTATTTAAGCACACCGCTTTTTCTCACCTAGCCCATCTTTGGAACTTCATATGTGATGCCCCCAAACTACACAAGTGGGCACGACTGCGGGTCCCAACAAAAGGATAGGGTGTCACCGACAGACACTCTTAAAACCAAAGTATACGAGGCTTTTTTTTTTTAAAAAACACATGCAAGAGATATGGAAGCGCATAAATATAAGATATATTGTACAGGTCTGAATTTATCTGCCACAACTTCATAGGTAAGAGTATAGCAATATCAAAAAATGGATGTACTGGAATAATAAGCAATATGTATACAAAAAGGTTATTCATGTAGAGTCAAGAATATTATCATAACAGAGCAATATAAGTGTTGAACATATGCAGGAGTGTCCGGATAGCACGGACTGAGCTAGAAAGTAAGATACATGCGCACATAAAGGCCAAAATGATAATATACAAGAAGATAATAATCGTATGAGAAGCTGGCAACTGGCACTCAGCCTATTTCTGAAAATGTGGATCTTCAAGGGGGTAGTTTCCCTTCTAGAACATTGCAATCAAGTCTAGCAGATCTGGAGTGTGATAACTCTACGTGTTAGAACCCAAACAAGAATATAAGCCCAATCTCATACAATACTATAGAAACCATATCAAAGAGGCATGCTGGTAGGGACAATATAAAAGATGTATACGAATCAATCATGAACTATGAGTATGCAAAATATAACCTGGATCATGAATTACAAGGTATGCCAAATATAACAAATTAAAGTGTGATAAATATAACATGAATCATGACGTACATGGTTCAGGCAACATGGTATGCCGAATATATCAAGATCAGGTGATACATGGCATGAATAAGAAAACTTAAATTATGAAGTAATTGATATATAAGACATAATATGACCACGCAAATGGAACATGGTCATGCATACAAATCATAAAATACAAGGTATGCAAAACATATTCTGAATCATGAAGTATATGATGACCATTCTCGCTTGTTAAGTTTGGAATTAAATGGTAGGATTTTCATGTGATCTAGAATTGTACTATGCATACTCGATACCACAGACCAAAGACCGATCACATATAAATCGAATTCCACACCACTAGTTGCACTAGATATCCCGTGCATACCCGAGATCATGTCCTCAAGTACCAGTCCTTATTCGAACTGGATGACATCCTGCTAAGAACATAAGCAAGAAACAAGACAAGAAAAAAACTGATAGTGTTAGTATACAGATCAGCGGATGCATCCAAATAAGACAAGAACTTTCACAATACATATTTTGTTCCACCATTTATTTTCTCAATATCCACAATGTAGTATATACTAAGTATCATTGTGACATATGCTTTAAGGTTACATGTATCAATAGGTAGGTGAATATGACACAACATGCACGACAATACTGGTAAATACAAGAGTAATACTGGTAAATACAAGAGTACAAGATATGTTCACGTGTGTGAGGCATCATTTTCAAGTAAGAGTAATATGTACAAGTAATAATATGCATAATTAAACATGGTGTATGTAAACCAGGTGAAAATGAAATGACATACACATAAATACTGGTAAGTACAAGAGCAATATTGGCAAGTACAAGAGTTATAGGACATGATCATATGTGTGAGGTATCATTTTCAAGTAAGAATAATATGTGCAAGTACTAACATGCATAAATAAACATGCATACATGTATGCCATATTTAGAATCAAGTAATATATACATGAACATAGCATGCATACCTAGATATGAACTATGGCAGGTCTGGAATCACCATGTACATGTAATAACAAGAGTAATTTGAGCATGCATACATGGGTATTATATCATAAATCAGTAGATACATGCACGGATATAACATACATACCTATGTTGTTGCAACTCAGTGGACAGTCAAATTTACGGGTCTTGTTTGACTAGCACAAAATAGAATTAGAGACTAAGATTTTATACAGCTGTGAATAATTAAAGTATCTTTCAGATAATATTAAATGAGCTTAATTGGACTTCTAAAATAAAAGTTATGATTTATTTACTATGGACCGGTTGCTATGGACCTGGTATAGAAGCAAGAGAACTTTAAAGTTTGATTTGGACAAGATAAGAATTAAAATAGAACCATAGGTTTTTTATACTTGTTGATAATCCAAGTAGTTATCCAAAGAAACTTGAATAAGATCAATTGGAGTTCTAAAACAAAAGTTATGACCAATTTACTACAGCTTGCTACTGCTGTCTAATCATGACAGTTACAAGTAGTGATAGTTTTGGCTTAGTAAATTGCTACATTAGGATCTGCTATAGTTGGATAAAATATGTATTAGTGAGTCCTCTTTCTAATGGAATTAGAATAAGGTCAATTGGAGTTAATATGCAAAAGTTATGGCAGTCCTAAGATGGAAGATACTTGCTCTGCCTTGTTAAAAACCCTTTAATTTCATCTTTATTACAAGTTTTCCATTGGGTCAATTTTAACTCAAACTTGGTCAGCAAAGGTTAAAAGGCTTCTAAGGATAAATTTAGAGTTGGTGGAAGGGTAAAATTAGAACTCTTGATTTGATTTGATTATTTTAATCGGGTATTTGCCTGAAAATTGACAGATTTAGAATAATTCAAGAAAAATATGAAACAAATCTAAAATAATAAGATAAGAGGGCTCCAGCTCTATGGAATTTGAGATTGAGGACCATGTTAAAAGTTATAACTTACTTTACTCAGTATTCGTCCGTATCAGTATTTAAGCTCCGGGGCTGATACGGATAATACGTAATGAACCGATACAAGGATTTAAGGATTAGGGTTGTTACATCATAAAAAAATAGAAGTTTGCATCGAATTATTTGGATTAAGTTACCCTTCCTCCTTTCCAATCCAACACAGTTCAGGTGGGAGCAATAACAAGGAGGTGGAGGTGGACTGGGAGGAGGGGGAGGAGGAGGCAGAGGGGGAGGTGGGGAAGAGGAGGGAAGTAGAGGAGGAGGAGGATACGGAGGGAGAGGAGGGGGAGGAGAGAGGCAGAGGAGGTGGAGGAGGTAGCAGAGGGGAAGAAGAGAGGAGGAGAGAGGAGGAAGGAAGGGGGAGGAGAAGGCAGAGGGGGAGACGGAGGAGGATGCACTGCCTCCTCCCTCTCCTCCTTCCCCTCCTCCTTCGCCTCCCTTCTCCACCGCCTCCTCCCCCTCCACCGCCTCCTCCCCCTCCTTCCCCTCATCTTCGGCCTCCCTCATCCTCCCTCCTCTCCCACTGCCTCTTCCTTCTTTTCCCCCTTATCCTTTGCCTCTGTCCTCCGTCCTCCATCCTCTGCCACCTTCTTCCTTCCTCCTTTATTTTTTTTAAAAATAAAAAAAAAGATTTATAAAAAGATGGGAGAAAGGAGGGATAGTAATGGATGAAAATAGTGGACTAAGTGAGTAAAAGCTTTTGATTTCAAAAGACAGGGTGGGCTCAAAGAATAAAGTGGGGTTAGATTAGCAAAGTGGTGTGCTTAAATAGAATTTCCAAAAAATTTAGAAGAAGAAAGAAATGATAGATTTACTAGAAATTACATTGAAAGTAAACTATGGTAAATCTAAAATTTGTGTTTTATTATCTAAGAATAAGATTGTAGCAGAACTAGTTACCCAAAATATAACTCTCAATTAGTATTATTGGGGAAGAGTCCTTCTCTTGGAAGTAAGAAATGTTAGTGATTTAATTAATTTGTTTTTATAATTCATAAATAATTTCGGATGAGCAATGGGCTGTAAGGAGAAGGATGATAAAGAAAAAGAAAAAAAGAAGTAACTATAATGTTATTTAAATTCATTGAATAGGATTTTAAATGCTTTTTTATAAGATAATAAGTAATTCTATGGTAAGTTATGATAACTCTTTGTTGTTATCTCACGTTCATGCCATACACTTATAAGTGTACGACATGAAGTATTATTGTAGTACTATACAGGTCGATCTATATAGAAAATGATCTATCTAGCTATTTAGGCAATCGATGAAAAATAGAGATAATTTTTGGTTGCTTCCTTTTATCTATTCAATAAAAAAGAGAGTTATTTAGCATGGATTTCGTTAAGTTGATTAACATGTGCACACACGCACATATATAAATTGTGTCTTTTATTATAAATAATTACTAATCTAAATCTATATATAAAGTTACAAATAGATCAAAGAATGTGGTTGCCCTTTCATTTTGAAGGGTCTTAAGCTCTCTTTGCATATGGATGGAAGGACATTAAAAGTGATATATGCTCAGCAAATAATCTAATCGTAGAATATTTCGAGGGCCGCCACCAATATGCATGCAGCGAGTGATACTTTCTCGTTAGTTGACATATCAAAGAATTAAGTTCGGCCAAGAGATATACAAACAACATTAAAACAGATAGATTACAAAATACTTCAGCTATAAAAAAAGTGTACAACGTACTTCATGAAGAGAGTGTTTGAGCATTGTCGGAGACCCCAAAAATAGTAGTTCCTATTAAAAGTGTTACAATTCAAATATATCAAGTGACATAGGAGATGTTAAGATATAGGCCCTGTCAAGGACTTGTTTTGGACTCATTCTATGAGTGTTGACTTGTTGTATACATGTCCATGTATTATCATATGGATTACACATACAATACCAATAGATATCAGTACCCCTCAATGGATATCATTGATGTGACTTCCACAAACTTAACTTTTGTTATTGCATTTGCATATCTGGAGCGTGAGAAGAAAGAAAATTATCCATGGGTTTTAGATAAATTACGAGACCTATTTGACAAGAACTTTCAACCTGAGATTATTGTCATTGATAGAGAGTTAGCCCTTTGCAATGCTTTTGAGCAAACATTTCCAATAGCCTGACACTTGCTATGCAGGTGACAAACCAATAGGAAAATATTTTTAAAGTGAAAGAAGATGTTTGGTAGGGAAACTATATGGGAGACGTTTATATCTAATTGGAACGTGGTGGTGTTTCCAACACTCTCGACGAATTTACTAAGCATTTCACATATCTGCAAACTGAGTTTAGTTGTTTTTTAGAATCAATTCAGTATGTCACTAGTACTTGGTAGGAGTCTTATAAGAAAATATTTGTGGCATCATGAATAGATATGTGTCGACACCACAACAATGTAAGCTCTAACAGGTATCAATTTATAGATGACCATCCTCTACTCTGATTATTGATGAAAATTATATAAATATATATGCAGAAAAAATAGGTAGAGAATGCATATGCAAAATTAAAGAGGCAGCTAGGAATTATCCAAGAAAATTGAGATACGTGATACATTATTTTATCCAACTACAACATACGGAGATAACGACCTTATTCTAGAAGAATCTGACGATGGTTTAACAAAATTTTAATATAATGCACTGTTTTTTTGCTACTTTCTATGAACAGGAAGTTCAAAATTTCTAAAGCTCTTGGGCACATGATTTTGGAATAATTATAACTATTAATTGATGAATAAATAATATGTCGATAAACAAAATGATCTTTATTTATATAAAAGAGTTAATTACAGGATAAGACATAGTACTATGTATATGTACATTAAAAGAATAAGAAGAATAACAGAATAAAGCATTGCCCAAACAAAGGAAAAGATAAACAAATATGCAGAAAAGATCTCCAGAAAACCCACCATTTTAGTGACGCTCTCTCTTCTCGGTAAAGTATGGATCCGTGGTAGTTGCAGACTCTCCTTCCTCAGTCCTAAGTCCTGGATTTGGAATACAGAGAATTAAATTCAGTAAATAACACATAATGAAGAAGGAATCCTACTAGCAAAACACTCATAATTAGTGCACATGAATATGATGCGTCAATTTAATATTGTAATAATCATAATTCATGAAAAATAGATATAACAAATAAACATGATATATATATATATATATATATATATATATATATATATATATATATATATATATATATATATATATATATGATTGGAAGGGAGATAATAATAAATGCTTCAATTGCAATAGCTATGAGCAATGTCGTGAATAGGCATTCCACTTGTAATGAAAATAAATCATGCCACTTCCAAAGTGCTGCACATGCAATGGTGTTAGATCATGTCATACCATAGTACTAAACTTGAAATGGAATTAAAGAATTCCGCACCGAAGCACTCTATTTACAATGGTATTAGACAATGCTGCATCCAAAATACTTCACTTGCAATTGTATTAGATCATGTCGCATCCAAAATACTCCACTTGTGAGGTATTGCAACATGCCACACTTAAGTACACTTGCAATGGTATCGTACCATACCATGATGAAGCACTAAACAATGACATTAAACCATATTGGATATCAGAAGTCTATGCATATGCGGACCTTCCGATTTTTCTTCATAACATGCACAATATTGGCTAATCAGTTGGGATGTTGTTTTTCACGAATAAATCCGCAGGCTATCAATTTTTTGTCCTCACCCTCAATCACTTCCTACATTTAGGTTTGAACATCCATTGTTGTTGTTTTTATCAATTTTGCATCAAATTTAATATGGGGACAATGTTGCAATGACATTAATCCTTAAGCCCTTATATCGGTTTATTTCGTATCATCCATATTAGCTCGGGAGTCTGGACACTAATATAGGTGGATACTAAGTAAATTTTGAGTTATATCTTTTAATCTAGTATTTAATTTTGAATTTTGTAGAGCGGTATCTCTATCTTATTATTGTGAATTTTTCTATATTTTTCTTGAATTATTCCAGATCGGTCGATTTTCGAGCAAATACGAAATTAAAATAATCAAATTAAATCAAGAATTCATAATTTTAACCTCCTCACAAGTTCAAAATTATCTTCAGCATCCCAGTAGCCATTATTGACCAATTTTTGATTGAATTTGACCCAATTACAATTTTATAATTAAGATGAAATTTAAGGGTTTTTAACATGATAAATTAACCACCTTCAAGCAGCAATTTAACCCCAAACAAATTCATAAAAATCAGAAAGAATCAAGATTCTTCCTCTCATGCTCCTCTTCATTTTCTCTTCAGATCTCCAACCTAATTTCCTCATCAAGTTTCTCAAATAAATTGCCAAATATTCAGCTTGAGAGTGGGCTGAAAATCCACTGTATTGTTCTAAGAGCTTTCTTCTTGAGTTTTTTTCCCCTTGAAATAGGCTCTACTCTTCTCCACCAATATCTTGCTTAAATTTTATTGAGAAACCAATTAAATTATCTACAAATGTTCTTAATCTCAATATCTAATTTAATTTTTATCATAGTCAAATCAAATTTGAAAGTCTCCCTTGCTACTGTACCAAGTTAGTAGCAACAGGTCCGTTGTAGAACAACCATAACTTTGTTCTAGAATCCAATTAAACTCATTTAAGATTCATTAATTAGAAAAGTAATTGAATTTTCTATAATTGTACTAAATTTTATCTTCAGATTCCACTTTTACTCTGGTCAAAGAGGTCTAGAAATCTGACATGTCTATTAAACTGCAGCAGCATAGGCAAGATGACATGTTCATAAATAAGATACTTGATCTATGACACAACATATATGCACTTGTTTAATCACTCATATCATTACCTATACATGGTAAGTTCAAACATGTGATAGCTCATGTTTAGGCATACATACTATATTTGTATATATAATATTTGATTTAATATATGATATGCATGCAGACATATTTATTTACATATGTTATTACATGTACATGATTCTCTTGCTTGGAAGCGATACTACATGCACGCAAATATGTTCTATAGCTTCTGTACCTATTAGTATCACTCATGTACTTATCGATATTATCGTACATGTCTTTTATATTCGCATGACTATTGATACATGTACCCTTATTGTATATGACACATTGATACTTAGCATATATTACATTGTGCATATGGAAAAAATGAATGGTGGAATTGTAGTCTTATTTCTATTCGCCTAGCGGCATGCCATCCGGTTCACGTAGAAATCGGTACTTGAGCCATAGTCTAGATATATATGGGATATCTAATTTACCTAGCAGCATTGTAATGCTCCTAATCCTTAAGCACGTCTATCGATTTATTCTGCATCATTCGTATCAACTCGAAAATCCGGATATTGATATGGGCGGATACTAAGTAAATTGAGTTATATATTTTAACCTAATTTTTAGTTTCAAATTTTGTAGAGAGTCTTCTTATCTCATTATTTTGGATTTTTTCCATATTTTCTTGAATTATTCCTGATCAATCAATTTTCGGGCAAATACTTGATTAAAATAATCAAATAAAATCATGAATTTTAATTTTACCCTTACATCAACACCAAATTTATCTTCAGAAGCCTTGCGGCCTTCGTTGACAAAATTTAAGTTGGAATTGATCGATTAAAAAATAGTTGAATTAAAACTACATAAAGAAAACATAAGATATTAATTATCCAATGTACTATATAATATACATAATAAAAACCTCATTCTCATCCAACCTATAGTTTAAATTAAAAAATTTTGAATTAACACTACAAAATTTTACCGTCAATAACAGACGTATAACATTACAAAATATGTATAACCATAAAGACTTACTAGCAAACAAAAATCATTAAACTAGCTAGTAGTTACATAAGTACATAGCCTACATTGTATATCCTCCTTAGTCAACAAAACCTAGCCTCTCCTCAAACAAAATCCCAAAAATTATTTCAATTTAAATTTCAATCTTTTAAATCATAATTCTTGGATCACTAATTCATGGAGGACTAATTGTAACCAAATACAAATTTATCATGAAATTAAATATATAAAATTGATAAATAAGAAGATTGACTTAATAAAAGTTTGATATGGCCGGAGAAGAGAGAGATGAAGGAAGAGGCCGGCGAAGCTCAACTTGGCATGTTTAAAGATCGGTCCACTCGGGCAATCAAGAAATAGCCGACGAAATTAGGGTTTGTGGGGTCGGAAGTATTTTTTGGATTCGAGGTTTGATCAGAGTGTGATTAGAGTGGGGTTTTAAGAAATAGAGTTAGGATGTCGTTGAGCTAAGCAATCGGGGAGGGGAGAGAGATAGAGAGGGAGAAATTTGAATTTTTTTTACCATCCCGACCTGATTATGCATTTTTATTAGCCTATCGGGTCGGGTTTCCAATGGGTTAACGGGTTTATCCCATAACCAAAATTCAACTTTAAAAAACTGATATTTTATAATACTGGCTGGTATTTTTCATACCGTTGTCAGCCATGTGGCCGACATATCAGGCAAAAATGATATCCGATAAAAAAAATACCCATCCAGTCTCGTTTATTCATAAAATTTGATATACCAGCTGGTATACTAGGTATCAGTCGATATTTAGAGCACTGATAGTGATAGAAGAGAAAGCTATAGAGAATAAGTTTTAACATAACCAGAAGAAGAA